>JACGAQ010003779.1:0-24287 GCA_014119065.1 Orius insidiosus
CTAAATAATTTAACTCATTTTTCGGTCAGTTGTTCAGTGCCAAGGGCCTCAACGAGCCTCCCCATGTTGCGTTTTATTCCTACTATTTGTTTCAAAGAGTCGTGAAGACTGTTCCATCTCGTCTCATTTGGAGGAGAAAGGGCTTTGTCGAGAATGTCTTCAATGATTTCCGCGGTTCTTGGCCTTTTTGCCAGTTTCCAGATGACACTACATTTTTTTAATGCCTCCTTGTGTAAACTAGAGAACTCTGTCAGCGTTAATTGTTCTCATTATGTCGGCTGACGATGTCAATGCTAAAGTGTGGGCCCCACACCGAAGATGGTATGGTAACCTTTCTGTCACACTTTCCTCTAAGTCCACCCATGATTCGTCATCAGAAGCTTCCCCATCTACGTCATAACCTTCAGTGACCTCAACTCCGAAAACTTCGAACGCTTTAACGAAGTTCGCACCGTTATCTGTTACGGTCGCAATTATTTTCTCAGTCGTAAGCTCGAATTTATCGTGATGTTTCTTAGCAAATCTGATATTCGATCGTGGGTATGTGAGCCCCTAAATCTTTTGCAAGCCAGGCTGCTGATTTTCTAACGTTACTTCGATCGAGCCAATGTACAGTTACGCCCAAGAAGCTCCTTTTCCCCCCGGACCAAATGTCTGCAGTCGTGCAGACATTTTTTATTGTAAAAGCTTTTTTATATCGTTTTGATGTAAATGGAATTTCTCGTCTATTCGACGCCCGAGCGTTCGACGGCTGATTAGGTGAAAATTTCTATTTTCAATGTTTAAAAAATTAAAAATCGCTTTGAATGATGAGTCGATAGATTGGAGAGGTATCATTGTATCAATTACATAATTAGTTAGTAATTCCTCGAATTTCGACTGAGGGAGGGACATAGAGGTCTTTTTATTCTTTGTTAATTTTCTGGCCTCCTCAGGATTTTCAAGAATAAATTTGTTTCTGCTATTCTCCATAGCCATTGAAAACTGAGTCATCGTCTGTTTTCCATGATTTCGCTTGATATGTGAATATAAATTTGATGACGTTTTAATATTTACCTTCAAAATATTAGTTTTGTTCCGCTCATCACACTTCACACATAAAACTTTTAAGTTTTCTGACTCTATTTCCTCGGCGAGTTTGTTGACGTCTTCAGTTGCCGGCTTGAAAACTTCCCATCGAGGGCGACCCGCACAGAAAAATTTAACTTTTTCAAACAGTTTTTCTCTCAATGACTCCATAATTATGAAATGTAAAAGATATCTTTTCACTGTCAAGACCGAAACAGAAATGAATAAAATCCAATCTCTGTCTTTACTTAAGACGTAACTATAACATGGATGTTGTTGTTTACAGGGATTATACCTACCAATTTTCTTATCTTATGAGGGAGACTCGTTTTTATTTCAAAAATAAAATTATTATGCAGTTTAAAATCAACGAATCATGTCATAGGTAAATAAAATTATTTAGTAAATTTTAAGAGTACCTATCCGTTTTTTTAGGGGTCTTTTAGCCCCTCAGGGTGTTCCTAGCCACTAGGACGTTATAATATGAATAAATTAAGAAAAAAAAGTGGGAAAAAAGTTAAATAACGCTTTTTGCTGATGAATAATCTTGTGAATAATCGTTTTTTTTTTTTAATAGCCCATAAATCGAATTTTGCCCTTTAGAAACTCCCAGAGGGCGCTGTGTTGGAGCGAGGTGGCTACATTACGCACTATCAATCGACGGGAAATCGCCATGCGGATCCGGGAAAGATACTCCCGGGGCGGAATTTTAAACTCACGAATTTCTACGTTTTAAAAACCGTCAAAAATCGGCCTTTTTTCGCAAAAAAAAAAAAAATAAATAAATTGTAGGCATTTTTTAGAATAAACTAATGAATAGGTTATTCGTGATTAAAAATGTTAATAGTGCGTTATACTTACGTAATAACTGGAAAAAAGCGTCTAAATAATGCTTTTTACTTATAATGTTATGAATAATCGGTTATTTGTGAATAATCTTATGAATAATATTATTCATGAAAAAATTTATGAATGAATATTATTCATATTCATATTCATATCATTATTCATATTCATGAATAAAAAAAATTGTGTGTTATTCATATTCATATTTATGAATATGAATACGCCCAACTCTGCTTTCCAGGAATCTTCTCTAATCAAATATAGGTATTTGACTTTTCTTCCAAATATATTTCAATGTATACAAAAAATTGAATTTGAAAGAACAGATACACCTGAAAAACCTCATCGGTGATGATATTCAATTACCACTTTTTTCCCCTCCCTTATTTAAATAAATAAATAAAAAGTAAACGAACTTGGGAATATCTTATAAATTCTAAAACTCAGCTTTGGCTGAATTCATTTTTATGCTAATTTTCTCGCTTTTTTTTATATTCTTCTTTTGTTTTACTTTAAATATTTACGTAGTCTTTAGCGAAAAGATCCCTTGTTTAAAATATTATAATTCATTTATATTTTTTCATCAAGAAACTTTTTTTTCCCGGACTCCTGTATGTCAATATTGAAGTGCTCTTACAGTAAAGTTTTGTTTTTGTCTTAGGGCTTATTAATTACATACTTGTTCGTAAGAATTTAAGTTTGTTAAATTAGTACTAAAATATCTACATGCGTTTAAACTTGTCTCTTCATTATAAGTTCATAACTCACATAACAAAGTTGTTTAGGATGCGGATAAAATCATATTTAGAAATGAAAGGAGGGGGGTTTTGGAATATATTCGGTTGTTATACCTGTAGGTGTTTTATTTTGAGTCGGTGACGACTGAAAATCTCAAGTTTTTAAACTTTACACTTTTGTGAGCGTTGAAAGTCTTCAGCCTACTTACGGAAGAAACTTGGGGGAGTCTTCTTTCAGTCACTTAACTCCTTTTGTGTCGGAAAATTTAATCTCAACTAAAAGGAAATTCTTATACACCTAATAGTCAAACACGTGGAACTTCCGAATTCAAAAGAGGGAGAAATGTAGGCTCTAAAAAAACCCACTTTTTTATTTTTAAGTTTTTATTTTGTTCCGTCGCTAAACGAATGAGGTCGAAAATATGACATGTTTTAATGAACGTGCGTGACTAATTGCAGTATAAGAAAATACTTGTTGCCTAAGAAAAAAGGTAGAAATAGGTTGTTAATCTAATTTTTTATTCTATACCACCCTTTTAGAGATATTTTTGTTTCGAGCATTTCTAAATCGCTGGCGAGGGAACACGAATAACATTAACGTCAAAACAATAAATCTTGTTATAATCGTGTTTATTGCGTTTGTATTTTATTGTTTCCGGCGTATTTGACTAACACGTTTTTGAGAGGCTCGGACCAAATCCGTAATCGATAACGTAATTATTTTCGAAGACCCCCAGCGATTTGGATTATGTAGAGAGGGCCTTCCCTCCCACGGAGGATTCATCCTATTCGCCTCACCTGGCTGAATAGGACGAAATAAATGTTCTCCTAAAGTATTACTCATGAGAATGCGCTCGTGCTGAAACGAGGTGCTTTCACTGAAACCATAAGGCAATCTATAACTCATTGGCCATTGTATAGGAAATATATTGGGCCGTTTGCTCCAAACACACGTTTCCTCTAAGCTTCGCGCCCCTTCCTAAAACCTTCGAATTACACCGGCCTCGTGATTTAATACGGGACCTAACTTTCACGCATTCAAAGGTTGATTGTACGGAAAAAATAATAATAACTGCGGAGAGGGGGGGAAAAAACACCTTTGAAGTATCCTTTTTTTCTCTCTCTTTCACTATATTTCTTTCTTTTCTCTTTTTAATCCAATTATTCCTGAGGAACATAACGAAACTTCCAACATTTTCCCTTTGGAACGGCCATAAAATCGTTATGCCCGGTCATTACTCCGTATAAGCGCGCTCTCAAAAGACGTGGCATCGCAGAATTGGAGAAATGAAACCCGGATCAGAGAAGGCTCTTTCATAAACCAATATTTTCTCATTATAGCAATTTATAAATAAAAAGAAATTTTATGATCAAAAGTTTAAATTTTTAACTTCCTCAAAGAGAAGTTATTCGGAACGGTATCTAGAAAAGGGTCTTCCTGATCCCAAAGAAGAAACTGATTAGTGATCTTTGCCGTGCCGGCCGACTTTTACACCTTTACACTTCCCCCTCCTTGATACTTCCCCCTCCTATAGTGTTCCTTCTCTTTAAGGAAGTTATCGTTGGAAGCTAGTACTTTTTCTCGTCCTTTTCATGATTGATTGGATGGGAACAGATGTAGAAACCGGGCTAATCACAGGTTTAAATAAGGCCCTCTCCTAATAGGGAAGTGGGCGACTTCACTAATTGTGGCAACTTTACAATACAGTCTAAGAGAGGCAATCCACTCTCAACTCAGCTATTAATGCAATGCGTAATGGCGCGAAACGCTTGCAATAACTTGCACAACTTTATGCTTCAAACTTTCTGTCTAAATAATTCTACGAATGGAACTTGCCTACGTGCTTGCCAAACTTACCCTTTATACTTACTACACACTCCTCATTAACTCTTATCTCCGCCTTTAATTTTATTCTTCACAAACACCGGGCTTTGCATTTTTTAGAAAAAGAAGAAGAAAAAATCAAGTTTTTTTTTTCTTGAAAGATTACTCCCCTCGCCGCCTTCACGAACAACTTCTAAACGTCTTAGCGGGAAAATCCTTATTTTACACTGAGTTAAAACTTTTATTTTTTATGACTCAGTACCTAAGCTTTAAGCTTGTAAAATACTTATTTGAGTTTATTATCTTTTGAATAACCGAGTAATTTTCACTTGGTTGTTCGACTCCTGGTTAATCTTCCTTTTTTTTCTTGTTTTCCACGCCGCGCTGTCCGAGATACTGATTAAAGCCCTGGGAAAAGAGACTCCGCTATCTTATCAAGAAAAGAATCACCCTTAGCCTTTCTATTTTCCCTCGACAATGACCTTTTTCCACACACTCCCCCCCGCAACCGCACGATCCTTCTTAGATTCTTCATTGGTGTGACGGCCGCAACAACAGAGCTGTTTTCGTTATTCTTAACTGATGTTCAAACTTCTTTCAACAAAATGTTAAATATGCGGTTATTTTTCTAAATCTACAGGTTTTCTAAAAGGGCGGCCATGTTATCTCCCAAGCTGTTCTTCTCTATTAGGTCCCTGGCCTGGTTTTGTTTCAAACAATATGAATCAGTTGCCGAAATGATATATGGCAGAAGAAAAAAACGAGACAAGAAAACTTTTGGTATATTTTGTTGACAAAGTTCGCAGAAAAAAAAAATCTATAAACCCCGACAGCTCGGAAACAGAGGACATTGTATATTTTATAGTCAGAAAAAAAGACATTTTTTTTAAATATGCGAAGCATTCAGGTTTTATACTACTTTGATTTCCTGAGTGTAGATTGAGTTTTGTTCCGTTTATGTGCAGAAAAAAAGTTTTACTCTTAATTTTGTGGGTGCAATAAACGCGTTTCTCTTCTTTCTCTTTCTTTTCAACAACCCTAGAGGATTGTCAGAAAGTCGTGAGAATGGGGTAGCTAAGTCGTGCTTCGCACTTCGTCTGCTGATTGCGAGGAAAGAAGAAAAAGAAATAAATTCCGAAACTTGACTTTTATTTTAAGTTTAGAAGTTGGAAATGTTGAGGGGGTGGCTTGTAGGTTGATTTAAATCTCCCTTGAGTTTTATTTTAATAATAGTAGGGATTGAATTTAAATGGTCAACGTGAGAGGAAGGGTAAGGGTGAATTCCTGCTTTGGAAGAGGCCTCTATTCAAACTAAAACATGTAATTCTTGAACAAACAGCCAGGTCGTGGATGGCCTTGATTAGATTGTTGGCTCGAACAATGCTTCCGCTCAAATCGAATTCCCTCGCAACAATCGTCCCCGTCCCTCTCATCTACCAGCTTCTATTATGCCGATTAATTAATTATATAACCCGCCATTTGATTCAATTTCACTTTTAAAAAAATGGCCTTCGCAAATTAAAAAAGGATTCGAAGAAATAACCAATTTCAGTTTCCATGGGACTTGAGTTATCGAATAAAAATGTCATATAGGATTCAAAACTGGAAAAATCGGTGGTTTACGGACATTTTTTCCCTCCTGTCAAAGTGACGAAATTGTAAATCGATTTCGAAAAAGGGGTTTCTACTTCGAGCCCCATCCCTTTTCCGCCCTTTTATAACCCCTCCGAGATGACCCCTTTTCGGTTTTATTTAGATTCTATAACATCTCCCCTGGCCAAGATAGCGTCGCCTTCCCTTCTTCCTTCCTCCCGGGCGGATTAACGACACGAGCGCCTTCGGAGAGGCTCAAAAAACCCATTCCGATGCTTCTCAAGCCGTCGAAATCCGTGAGGAGAGAAAAATCGAATTTCGAATCTTTTTAACCGTTTATTTCCAAGGCTTATTCAATTATTGACTCCTGTTTGGGCTTTGTAAGTTGGTAAGCCCTGTAGCATAATAAGTTTTTGACCTACGTGTTCCTCATTTCCCTAATCACCGCCTCAAGGCTTCTGTCGGAAATCGGGAGCGAACTGACTTCTTTTTAACTTGTCTGCTTTTTTTAAATGTTTAGGGTGTTTAAGGGCATACCCTTAGGGATTAATGGATGCTGTAGATGTGAACAGAGAAAATTAGGAAGGGGAAAAAAAATAAATGAGAGAGGAAAAAGTATTAACGTTTTTTGTTCCTTTTTTTTCGACCGCGTATTCTCTTACGAATGTTTTAAACGAAAATAATTTAAGGGGAGTGAAAAAAAGTAGGATTTGACATCATTCGCCCACAATGTTCAATTTTATTAGCTTGAGGACGAAGACTTTATCACTGAAATCCTTATCCAGATTAACTTTTATTAATTTGGTTACTAAAACCGGTTTTATGTAATTGCGAGTAATTTAGCATAGAGCTGTAAAAAGTCTCTTTTTTTCAACCTAAAAACCTTCGTATTTAAAAAAATATCCCTCGACAGCACTCAACATTGATTCCTGAGCCCCTTGTTTTAAAATCCTGAACAAATATTAGTTTTATCTCCTCGTGGCCTTTTGCGATTCTTTATTTGAGAAATAAATTATAAAAGAGCTATTAGCAGCCCCTGCCTTTTAAACAATTCTATTTTCGTCGATCCAAACAATTTTCTGCCTCTTTTTTTCTTGGGCCATGTGGCTTTCAACAAAATGACTTCGATGATGGGGCCTTCTTTTTTGTAAATATTTCTTTTATGTATCCCACCCGTCGGATTTCGTTGAAAAATTACATTTCAAAGCAAACTGGTATTAAGTGCAAACTAACGTTCATTGTACTTTACTGCCTCCCCTCCTCGTAACTTGAGGATGCAGTCTTCGCCTCCGCTATAAATTTCCCCTTGAATCCTTCCTTCGAAATAAGTACGAAAAATAATGGGAAGCTTTCTAAGAAAAATAACTGCCGAGTTCATATTTTATAAACAGGCTCTATATTTTTGTTATCTCTTCTCTATTGTGGAGGCTGTGGAATAACCGCTGTTATTCTTGAACATCGGATTCCTACGCGGTTCAAACGGTTTGATTTTATGAAATATTCGCTTTTGAGAACTGGTAGGATCATTGTTGTCGGGCGACGGGAAGAAGCGAAAAAAAGCTTGTTTTTTCTTCCTTCATCTTCTTTTCCTTAAAGAAAGAAAGATGGTGACAAACCACCTCTAGGATAACCTTTGATGGATATATTTTTACATGGCGGGGAAAAAAGGGGGGGACGTTCTCTTGTGTAAATCCCAAGCCCGGTCGGATTCACTTGATAAATGATACTTAATGTCTAACCGATTGCCGCATCTCGGCTGTCCATGGTTCTTTTTATGATATTATGCTTGTCGCCGTTCGCCCGTGGCTACGTTTCTCTTCCCTCCGATAACATGCAGCTATATTACGCTAAACGAAATTCTATACGCTCCGCCCCTTCGCCTCGCGCCACGCTTCACCACCTTGAAAAATGGGGTTTTATCTGCCAAAAACCGGGAAACTGCTGTAATTGCTGCAAAAATTGGGTATCCTTGTCATTAGACCGACAAACCAAGCAAACTCCTGCTATTCCTCTGCAAAATATGGGGTTTTTGGTTTAAAAAAAACTGAGGAGACTCCTCAAATTATTGGCAAAAAGGGGGCTCCTTCGACAAAAAAACAGAGACAAACCCTTAAAAATCCAGTAAAAATGGAGGTTTCTTGTAAAACGAAAGTTTAGGAGATAAATGATTTAATCCATGAATATTATTGAAAATAAGAACATTAGCCTTTATTTCAATAACCATAAGTAGCCTAAAAAATCTTTTCTAAAAATCGCTTTGAGAAAACAATAGGTACAAGTTTCAGTTGGTAGGACTATGTGGGAGAGAGAAAGCAGAGGCACACAATTAGAATTCATCAAAAATCAGTTGGAACTTACAAAAATCAGAAAATAAATGAAAAGGAGTGAAAGGTAAAATCTGTTCAAGAAAATCCCCATGGTAACAACGATCTAAATTTTAACCCCTCCGCCCCTAGGACTTTTCCATATTTCTTTTTACATCGTCAAACGAAAACAAAACAAAATTTATTCTTTTTTCCAATTCATCAAATTATAATGACGAGGGGGGAAACGGAGATCGAAAGCCAGAAATTCTCCCTTTTTCGGTTTTCCAAAGTCGTTTTGGCCTAGAAGGCGTCAATACGGCACGTGATGAAACATTAAAGAGCTAATTTATGAGCAAACATGCTCCTGTTTACACTCTTCTACTTCTGATCGACAAAATACGATTTTCAAATAATATTGTACAGCTAATCCAATTTTTTTAAACTCGATTTATAAAATTTATAATCAAATTTTAAGATTGAAACTGTTAGATGAAGAAAAAGTTCCTTAAAAGTTTTTGTAAACTTTTATTTCTTTTTGAAAATTTATCCCTTTTCTGTTTGAGTTGGACGTTTCAGATTGGGCAGATTTATTTTCCCTGACGTTAATTAGGGCCGGTCGTAACAACTTTGCGGGCTCTAATCAATCTAATTAATGACGTCATCAATCAAAATAGCATCAAGTAATTGATCCAATAAAAACAGAATTATTAAAAAGTCATCAGTGTGGATGAGGGGAAAAGTGAGATAGAAGCCATTAGGGAAAGGTTGTCTTTTCAGAAAAAGGGGTTGATCATCTTTAACTCTTTTCATGTTTGCTCTCGTTTGCGTCAAAGAATACGGACAGAAAGAAATAACACAGAAATGGAGTAATTTGTCTAAATGACATAGCTTTTCATATATTGACTTTTTCGAAATCCGGGATTTCCACATGATAATGATCTTGGACAATCATAGGTTGACTGCGGTGCCGGTCGGCCGTCCGTCGTGTTGTTTCGAAACACTTCACAGACTAAAATTTTCATTTCACCAAAATTTTACAGAATTTTCCTTTTTCTTGAAAGTAACGAGAGTGTTTCTCGAATTTCGAAAAAATGCCGGAGATCTGTCCGTCTAAAGTGTTTTTAATAGTACTTACCAACTTTAAGGCCGATCTTCACACATCAGCTTTGTTCCAACCGCAGTTTTAAACTGGTTTGAAGATGACTGGCAGAAAGATTTGCACGTCAGATGATGTCAGACTTGACTAACCAACGATTTGAACGAATTCAAATTTGACGTCGAAATCCTTCTGCACACGCTCCAGATGTTTCAAACCAGCTTCAAACTGCGGTTTGAACAAAGCTAATGCTTTCGAATATTATATATGAAAGAAAAAATCTAGAAAAATGTAGTCAGGAAAAATTCGGTATTCTCGCCCGTTCTTTATGGAGACTTTTGGGCGAAGACTTTCTTTTATTCAACATTGGCATAGAAATTTTTTTATTCGAATTTCGAAAAATGTTGCCCTAATTTGAGGAAGTTCCCGTCGCTGCGAGCTCCTAGTAAGTACGATCGTACTTTACCTTTCTATAATGAACGTACCTATCAAGTTAATTGAAATATAACAACAGGTATGGAAAAAAAAAAAAAAAGTCATTCTGCAAATTATAATCATTAAACCTAATCACGGCTATCATCTTAAAAATGTTTTCTTTAGTCCATTAGCAACGCAATCAAATACATCAAGGAAGCTACAGAATGAAAGATGAATGCCTTCTTATAATAAATTACAATCCGTCTCTTCTCTCTCTTATTTAACTTTTTATTTTTTAAACTGCTACTTTTATGAGAATCGAAAATTCATAATTTTTTTTGAATAGGTAAAATAGAAAAACTAGAGCTTGAGAAATTAAGGAATCTGGATTTTTTCTACCCTTTTGGAACTCTTAAAAAGTTTAATCAAACACGACCTATTTACTATAAAATTGTATTGGTTATAAAATTTTAATCTTATTTTTATGAATTTCATGGAGAGATTTGATCAAAATTTTTTTAAACTAAAATCCATTATTTTCAATAAATTCGAAGGGTATACTGAGCCGTCAAATTCACTTACAATAATTATCGTCTCTTATCTTATCTTTTCATTCTCCTTTTGTTAAGATTGACGTTTCGATTTCCTTTTATCTGATAGAACGACGTGTACAGACGGGATCCTTCACACGTGGAATTGGCTTTAAAATCGATATTAAAATTGATAAAATAATACGAGAACAGATTTTAGAAACTATCAATTTTAAAAGGTTTTTCATACCTTGAGCTGTTCACGCCCGTATAAGTCTTTGAAGAAATTCATTTTATCAATTTGAATACCGGATGATTTTTTAATAGAATAGAATAGAAATAAATTAGTAATTCAGTTATAATCTAGTCTAGATTATAATTCAGTGCTTTTACTTATTTTGTGTGATTTTCAACTAATTCCTCAATACTATTAATAATATAAGCATTTAAATTATTTGCCAGTGATGTAGACCTCAAATAACACATCATTAATTTTTTATTTATCACAGATTGTCGTTTTGGATTGACTAGATTTTTTTTGGATTGACTAGATTTTTAACTTTTTCTTTTTTTCTTTTTTTTTTTTTTTTGAAACAAGGGATTATAATTTTTAACTTTTTTTTTTTTTTTTTTATCCAATTTTAAATGATTAAAAAATTGGAGACAGATCTCCGCAATTTTTGAGAATTCGGACACATATTCGAAATTTTGAAAAGGAAAGAATGATTCTATGAATTTAAATTATCTCACCTATTCATCCCTTGCGAATAAGAACAAAAATAGAGAAGTCTATTTACGCACGCTGATGGGTTTCGTCAAGTGAGTAAATTTACAAACAACGTCTCAATCAAAAGTCCATCTGGTGTTTCATCAACAGTAAAAGAATTATCCGCCGGGAAATTTCGTCAATTCGAATTGAATTTTCGTACACTTCATAGAAGGTCCAAAGCTTTTATCGCTTTTTCCACAGTGGATTAAACAATTGTTCAACTAAAGGATTTATTTTGATATTACTGTTATTAGCTATAAATATACTAATGAAATTTTCCCGTTACCTATCTATTATAAGTAAAGATTAATTTTGCGGATGCTCTAAAATTAATATTAGTGCTTTGAAAATCGATTTTTGTGAGCTTAAATAATAATCTAAGGCGATTGGTCCGATTTTCTCCGAATTTTCATCAGATGCTAGGGCAGCGTTTTGTACTAGCTAGTTTTTTTAGTATTTCTAACATGGAATTATAAGTGAGGAACAATAGGGAAAAGGGAAATCCTCTTCACACTCATTCCGCTCAATTATACTCAAAGGAAATTCTACTGAGATGGAATTAATTCAAATTCAATCAGGAGCTCACTTGACCATTTAATTAATGGAAAACTTAGGAATGACCTCTCGATTTTCCTGAACTCGGAAAATATTCCATTTCCCGATATCAAACGCTTCCGGGAAAGCTCTTGATATCTCGTAATTTCGGGTAGGATTAAAACATCTAATTTAATAATACGGAAAGGGGGGTAGCGTGTTTAGACTTTATTTGCCCGATTCACAGGAAAGATTGCGGGTCGGGGGCAAAATTGAACCCCCGGCCCTTCACTTCAATTAAAATCTAAATTAGAATTACACGAATAAACTTAAAAAGAAACGTATAAAAAGCGACAACCTTGAGATTCCCGGAATTTTGCGTAGGATTCATTATGAGCTTCAAAAACTTTGTATGGAAACTGGACATACATAAAAAATAAGATCAAACAGGTTTTTCCCCCCTTCCATTTCTTAATTTTACTCCAACCATAGCCTTGCCATAAAAGTAAAAATTTTTGACAAAGAAGAAAATATTTCTTTTTACTTATTTCCTCACCTGACGAGGCTGTTTAAGCCGAAACGCGTAGTGGGATACCCATCACTACGGTCATTTCTTCCTCGATTATTGTTCTTGATAATAAATTTTAATTATAAGGGTTAATGCGGGTTTTCCAAACTATAAAAATATAAATAAACATCAGAGAAGAGAAAACAATAAGCACTTTTCTCAGGCAGAGTTAATAATACCCCCCCCCCCCCCACCATCGGATAGAGTTTTTCTCCTACCTTCCCACAATCTTGGAGATATTGCTGTGAAGTTAGATTCACAAAAATTTTAGAGAGCAAACGGAAAGTAGACCATCTAATGTGGCTTATTAAGCCGAAACCGGTCGTAAAATATTCCTGTATTTTGTTTCTCTCTTCCTCTTTATTTTATTATTATTAGTATTTATTTACAATTAAAAAAAATTTTTCTTTCTATGTCGAAGCCTGGCAAAATTGTTACTCTGTATGTAACTCCTCATAAGTAGCGGATCACAGTTCAGCTCGTTGACCTTGACCAGGCCGATTTGTCCAGTTTTGCCAATTTATCTTGGAAACTTATACCTCTCTATAGGTAATCTATTTTACCGAATTATAATTGTATCAAGGTAGAATAGTCTCCGTGAAAATAGTGCGTGAACAGCACAAATTTTTTCCAACGACAAAAAATTGTTTGGACTAATCTCAACCATTTGTGAGAATTTTGAAAAAAAAAATATATCTCACATCAACTACACTACAAAAGGAAAATGCGTTAAGAATTTGGTGAAAATCGGATGATAATTGAGGGCGCGAAGTGTTTTGGATAAAATGGTGACGGACGGCCGGCACAAGAGGCAATATCGTTGAAGGTCATTAGTCACACACTAATCGATTCTCCTCTATGAGGTCTATAAGGCCCTCCCCAAAAAACCGGACCCGAGGGTATACAATATCTTCTCTTTCAGAAATAAAATAAAATAAATATACTTTCCTAAATTATAGTACTAGTGCTACTACTGGAGAAACACAATTCCGGGTACAATCACAGGCCGGGTAATCTATAGCTTATCTTTAAAAAAATAAAAATTATTTAGTAATAAGGCAGTTTTAAAAGAAGCTTTTGGAGAGTGTAAAACTTCAAACTTTTGATAAGTGGATAAACTGGACATCTTGAACTTTGAAAAAAAAAAAGTTTCAACTTGAATTATTCAAGTTTAAATGTGACATCGAATTCGTAGTCACGTAAAGTCACCCTGCGAATGTTTCATTTTTTAAGACGAAAAATCACAACGTGTCACCTTAATTTTTAGTCACGGGACGCCCTTTTTTGGCCCCTAGTATCTGATTATAGAAATATCGTGTGAAAGATTCCGTGACTTTTTATTTCGAGTCGCCCTTGAAAAAAAGCGTTGAATGTAATTCAAAATGTCGCGTGTACAGAAAAATGTTCATTAGTCTTATAGAAAATATGAAGAATATTAAAATTTAAACAATTCAAAGGTCTAGAATAAACATGAGAAGTTAACTCGAAGTAGGGCCGTATTTTACGCTGTGCGAAATGGTTTTCTGAGAAGAAACAACAAAGTGATCAGAAATTTACCTACTAAAATCAATAAACCATAAAATACTTAAATAATAAACTTAAATATAAACTTTTAGGTTATAAAATTATTAATTTTATAAAAATTAAATATTCCATTAAGGATAGAAACCGTTCAGGGAGGGGCCATGATGGAATTTTAAATTTCACACTCTCATCATCCGTTTTCACTTTTTTTTCATCCCTTTAGGACCTTTCCGGCCTTGGAATTCTTCGGCCCCTGGAGAGGTTGAAATCATAAAAATCTCACCTTGAAGAGAAAGGTATATGGAAAGGGAGATTAATTTGCCATCCCCAATTCCACTCGCATATTAAACCTACAAACCCGAGCAACGATTCATCCCCCAACCGTTCATATGTGACATTAGGTGTTTCCGACATATTAATCAATACAATATCAAGGAGGCATTCGATCCGAAATTATCGTTATTACATGAAAACCGAGACGAAAATTCATACTCATCCAACGCTTTCATGATTAATGGGAAAAATTAATTATTTGAACTAATAAGCTAAAAAATACGGGAAAAAACGCCCTTAGAAAGTTGAAAAATAGTTTGGAGGAGCGTGACGTCATGGGAAGGCTTGGAGCTGAATAGCCCGCCTCTTGTTTTGGTTTTTCCAAATTGTGGTTGTGTACAGAGGTAATAAAAAAAGACAACACTACTTAATGGCCGCAATCCCCAACAAAACCAAAAAATAAATTAGTAACCCGCTGTTTAAAAGAATTTTGAACTGTTACGAGGAGTTTCCCGTCGGAGGATCTCCAAAGTCGTACTTTCCTCTTTTTATTCTAAAAATGGTGCGCAATTATTCATTTTTAGTAAGAAAAAAAATAAAAATTTAATAAACCAATTATTTTGTGTTTAGAATTTCCAAGAGAGAGTTATCGTTTTTTCTTGGCCTAAAAATTAATAACGTTTTCTTATCAAACGTGTCCTGACATGCGTCGATATTGCGTCTATTGTAACTTCAACAATAAAGATTTTCTTCCATCAGAGGCGAACGAACCTCTCAAAATGAAAATTTCTCAATTATTGGATTCCATATTCCTTTATAAGTCGCAAAAAATATAAAAGGCAGGAAAAAAAATGAAGGTGCTAAGCTAAAATCCCTTGTCCAAAGTCAAAGCGAGTAATTAAAAAGTCTGGTATGAAAATAAAATCGATCGAAAAAGTGGACTAAGTTTCTTTTATGTTGTCAAAATCGCAGAGGATTTAATTTAAAAAGATTAACAAGATTTCCTGTCTGAGCAAACAACGTCTTTATAAAAAAAAAAAAGGTTTATTATCATCAATAATTATCCTCAAAATGTGAAGTGGGTAATCTCCTTTAAAAATCCACTTAAAAATTACACAAAAGAAGTTTTCTTTTCATTTATAATAATCTTTAACACAATTTTTTACGTTTGTAATTTGCCATAATTTCCACAGCGTAGGTATAGTTGGTCTTTTTATGCACGACCTGGCTTAAATCAGATCGATTAGTGGTCTTGAATAAATTAACGTTGATGGAAACGGGGAGGGATCTCAAGGGGTCAACTCAGGCCCGGATAGAAACTTTGTGAAACAAAGAAGCTGTTTATAAAATTAATTTAAAAAAGGAAGAACGTGACAATTTTATAAAAGAATTATTTCGCCACTTTCAGAACCCTGCTTTATTTAACGTTGGAAACATTTCAGCCTAATTTTTTTAAGGCGGATCCGGCCACGAAATTCACCAAGTATTAGACATAAAATTTCAAGTTAGAACCCAAATTTTTAGTTCAGATATGAAAATTAGCGGTTGTTGAAAGGAATTTTTCTTCCGCACCACAAATTTTGAAAGAGCTACAGCGTCTTTTGTGTTTGTAAAAAATTAAAATTTCGTTAACAAATCGCAAATTTTCATTTCTGAAGTAAGAAATTTGGGTTCTAACTTGAAAAAGGCCGTTGGCAACGAAATCTCGAGATGCAGAATGGGAAGATGCTTGTATTTGTGACAGTTTGAATCTTCGGAAAAAAATAAGTGGAATTAAAAAAATGAGTCTCTTGGGTCGATTTTAACGGATTTTGCGCAAAAAACGCTAAAATTTGACATTTTTTAAGGTTGTCGAAAATGGTCAAATCAACTGAATCAACTTTAAACAAGATTAGTTATAATAGATACAAAGATTGTTATCCTCAAACAAAAAAATGAAGCGGTTTCATAGAAAAAATGATTTTGGCGCCCATGCCAACTCAAATTGAGTTACAACAGATCCACACCTAATTTCAACTTTAATCATTTAACTTTAAAAGACTTTAAAAAATAATTATTTTAAAGTAAAAAAACTTAACGCGCGCTGTGAATGAAGATGGCCTAATCGACAAAATTGTTTATCAAGGAATAAATTTTACAAGCACGTTAAATCAGTGTTTAATTGTCTTTTGTTAAGAGCCAGGAAATATGAAAATGTAGGTTCTATTGTTTTTATTTTTGAGAAGCGTGAATTCTTCCATCATTATAAAGTCTAATTTCTTTTGATGTTTCTACCAAGGTTAGATTTTAAAAAAATTTTTTAACACGATTTAATTATTAAATTAAAGCATTTTTTATGAGCTCGAAAGTGGAATAAAGAAATTTGTTTAATTTAAGTAATCTATGGCTTTATTTGCCTTCCCACTTCTAAACTTGAACAAAACGCGAACGCGAATAATTTAACCGAGTTGAAAATGAATTCAATTATTAATTCTTTGATGTACTCGTAAGTATGGCACTAATTAAACTGACTATCAAAAGTTACGTAATGAGCCAAGTTTGTTCGAACTTGGAATTTCTTGGAGAAAAAGTTGACAAACGTTTTGCAACGTAAAAAAAAAGAAGAGTATAAAGTTTAAGGAATTTAAAAAAAATGTGCAAGGTATTTTTTTAACTTACTTTTTTCCCTCTTCTCTTTCTTTTTGAAAAGGATCTAGACTGGATTAGAGGAATTTATATCCCTGTGTGCTTCGTTGAAGCCCCGGGAACGATTTCGTTAGGGGAAACCAACACCAAGAACATCTTTTCGGGAAATAAAGATTGAAACGCAGAGTTTCCTCCTTTGTTTTTTGTTTACACCTTTAAGATTCTTTATTTTAACACACAGCGAAGCGTTTTTCATCCAAGGAAATCGCTTATTGGCCAATTTTAAGACCCCCAGAATTTTAGTTAACATAGGTATTTTAATTTCCTCAAGAAAATCATTAGAAACCCTACATGTGATGGTCTCTGGATAAGGGTGCTGACGAGGAAAAGGTTGTTTGTGCTGCCGGCCGTCCGTCCGTAACACATCAGCCCGCAATTTTTATCAAATTTTCACAAAATCTTTCGTTTTTAGATATCATGAAAATGCAAAGAGTTTGCATTTCTCGAATTTGCAAAAATACCGGAGATCTGTTTGTTTGAAATTACCGCGGTGAGGCCTTGGTTCGATTTTCACCAAATTTTTAGCAAATACTCCTTACTTTTAATAGGAACGAAATTTATCAAATTGCGCAACTGAAAGGAATTTTTCGCCAGTGCACCTCCTGGCTGGTGTTTTAGTCTTTTTAGTGAAGTCATTATAATTTCGACGAGAAGGAAATGACTTGTCTAAAATAGGACGCTGAATGAGTTGTTTTTCTTGTTTTTGTAAATATAACCGGAAACTAGAGGTTAACGAGCTTTAAATTCATGACTGAACACAATCTTTATTAATGAAACTGGAAAAAAAAGTAAACAGTTTCCTTTTGTTCTGAAATACGTAATAGAAATAGGATTGTAGATAGACAAAAGGGGGGAGGGTAGATGTTAATGTTTAATTAAGAGTCACTTGTATTTAACGTAGCGAACCTCTTAGAGGCGCCGTTAACGAAGTTAAAAACAATGAAGTGGATAATCGTTTTCAAAGTCACATGAGTGAAGGCGCTTTTCAAAACATTTTTTGTCATTTTACCGATTCACGCCTCCTTCCCATTTATGGAATATAAATGAATAAGATAATTATTGTGAACAGAATAACATTAACTTAAAGATTTAAAACTACCTATTGTTTTTAAAAATAATTTTAAAAACTTCCGGACTTTACAAATAAGACAAAAATAAAGAGTCTTACTAATAGTGGCATAAAAAATCGTATTTTTTTTAACAGTCTTATGTAAAAGTTTTTTCTAATGTAAAAGGTATTTTTGAGAAAAAAAATAATTATTATGATTTTTTAAAGAAAAAAAATCGAAGATTTTCTGGAAAATCGGAAGTAAAATAAGGTTTCAGTTATGCCATACTCCGAGTTAGTAGGAGAGCGGGAGGCGAGTGTATACGTGTCGACATAATGCGTTCGCCATAATGCATTTGACCATAAAATGGCAGAAATCGCGAGTTACTGTTCACCATTTTTGTCGTTTCGCTATAATCGCGTTTTAAACGGCAAAAGTAGTCTTGCTCTTTCGCTGTCCCTAATTTATGGTGACATGTATTATGCCCAAACGACAAAACAGTTTTATGGTGAAACAACAAGTTTAAAGAGAGGCTTTTATGGTGAGAAGCGTCATGGTGACTTGCACTTTTAGGTAGTTTTTTTATGGCGACTTGAATTTATCGAAAAGGTCGTTATGGCAAAACGCTTTATGATAAAAATTTTTGATTTTTAGGAGCTTTATGTTCAATTGCATTATGCCGAAACGCATTTTGGTGAACTACCGATTTTTTATGTCGAAATGCAGATTTTTTTTTATGTTCAACTGCTTTAGGGTTAAATGCATTATGCTGGACGGTGTTCTCCCGGGGGAGGCCATTTAATTATTATTAGCAAATATTTAATAAAAACCCATTAATTTTTTAAGATTCCTTTATGAATGCAATCAAATTAATTAGCATGGTATTGTTAATTTTCTTTCAGGCCCCTGAGTTCGTTGCCCCAACCTGATTTAAATCAACCAGTAATAAATAAACGTATACCTAAAATCACTTTTTTAAAAAAAATCTCTCTCCAATTTCCTCGAAATCCGGCTTAAATTTACGTAAAGCGTAAAATTGAAAAAGTAATTCAATAATGAAGGAAAATTAAATTGAAAAAAAGTTTTAAACATGGAAGATATTATCGCAAGGCAATTGTTTTTAAAAAAAATGTTTAGTACCTGTGGTTTTTCCCTTATCGAATCGCCTTTCGGATAGAAACTGTTGGATTTTCACGGGTGCCCAGGACGAGATAAGAGGCTCGCGTGTCTTAGTTCAATTTGTGCTTTGGAAAGGCATAAAAATCAAGGAGATCATTACCCGACTTTTTTTTTTAGGATTAACTTTTTTTCTGTCTTCAAAGAAAACCTTAGAATATGCATTACGAACTTGGCAAATCGGTTTTTCATCTATTTTTGGTCGAATAATGGCCCCTAAAAAAGGTCGTTTCAAAAAATGATACTATATATATCTCTTTATAACAGTCATGTATAAACGTATATTGCTCCTGTCATTTTTTAAATGGAAAAAATTATTTATTGTCATAATTTTATTAAAAAAACATTCCCTTCACAAATATTAACCTTCTGAAAGTTTTCTTAAGTTGTACTAATGGTAACATAAAATCTCTAAGCTTCCCGGACACCTTGAACATTATTACATTGAAATAATAGCTTTGTTCCAACCACAGTTTGAAACTGGTTTAAAACTTCAGGAGCATGCGTAGATTTGGACGTCAAAGACATCGTTCAAATCGTTTTTCCGTCAAAACTGAAGTCATCTGACGTCATCTTAGAAGTGTGCATTCGCTCCAGAAGTTTCAAACTGCGTTTGGAACAAAGCTATTGTAGATTATAAATCCTTTTAAAAAATCATTAAGTAATAAAAATAATTTAAAAACTACTTTTTTTAAAAGTGAATTACAATTAATTATTATTATTAAGGTTATTCCCTATTCTCCAGCTGTCTAGATTCCTTAGGCCTACGCTGCCGCCCAACTTTATTTTACCTATTTTAATTTTATGAATAGTTTTCTAGCTTTATAAGATTTTTTTTATTATTTCCGTAACAGACGGCCTTCATTGAGTAAAGGCAGTTGATTAAACAGAAAAGTTTTAATTGACGCTACCCAAAAAAAAGTTAAAAATATAAACGGAGAAGAGATTACATTTTGAAAGCCACGAGGGTAATAAATTTTATTCAATTAGTAAACACCTGTTTGATTTTAAAGTTGGCCGCTAGTCCAAAAGCATTTTATATCCCGACGTGACCCCGGGAAAACGGCCCTTTTGTTACCTCTCCCTTTTAGGCCATCAACAGAACAGCAACTTTGTTAAATAAGGTGAAGGAGGGATGGTAGAAATTTATCGCAGTTTGCTGCTTTCAGTGATATTCTATAAAAGATTTACTTTTCGGGGGCGATTGCGAATAAAAAAAATAATCAGAAAACTTCGTCAAAGAAGAAAATGCCATTAAAAGTAATAAAATAAATAATATTTCTCAGATTTTTTATTTTATTTTCATTTTCTGGTTGACTGAAATACGTTCACTCAACTAAGAAATCCATTATATCGCACTTGACAGGCACTTTGAGAAATAGTGTTATTAGCCTCCTTACCTACATAAAAAAAAAAGGCTTATCCATTGATTTTCGGTAAATGGCTTCAAACTTGATGGGGTCATTACTTCAAGAAAAGGGTAAAGCCAGAAAAACCAGGACGGACGGCCGGCGCCACAGACGGCCGAAGCGGGGACTACCGAAAACCGTTCATGGAAGGTATCACAACACCTTCTGTAAGAAAAGTTAAAAGCGACTCTAAAAAATATTCCATAAATGAAGTTATTTCTGTGCTCTGCGTATTCTAATTTTAATCTTGGATATTTTAAACCTCGTACGGTTATTTTAAACATAATGGTGCATGGGCGTAAAAAATATATATTTTTATTTTAATTTTTATTATATTTTTAAATTCATCGCAAATGCGTATGAAGATCTTTTTTACCATTTTGTCTATTTGTATAAAAATATATCATAGGAAAATATTTTAATTCTGAAGTCCACAAAAGGTCAATTAAATTATTTCATTGGGTACGATTAATTTACTTAAAATTTTGGGACATACTAAAAGGTGTTTTTTCACCGCCGAAATTCGCAAATTGAACGACACCCCTACGGATGGAGAAAGAAGGGAAAAAAAGCCATTCGGTTGGCGGCGAAACGAGGAGAAAGCCATTCCCACTAATAAAGGTTTCCCTTTTGGCTTTTCATTTTCAGGTAACTGCCGACATAAATTTTATAGCCGGTGCTTCCGGGTTTGACGAGACTCTATGATAGCCCCAGCAAGTCCACCACCCTATAAAAATACTTGTTTTCAAAATCAATTTTTTTCCCCCTCTCACGCCAACTTGCTCCAATTTGGGTTTTATGTCTTTTTGTTCATTCCATCATTTTTTTTCATTGTGGTGAAATTGGGGTCGAAAAGTTATATCTAAAGCTAGTGGTTACCATAGGTTTTTTAACTTCCTCAAAAAGAAGTTATTGTGACACCCTCCATGGAACGATTTCTGGAAACTCTTCCAGACAACGTAGAGCAAAGCTGTTCATCGTCTGTGTGCCGGCCATCCGTCGCATTTTTCCCGAGCACTTCACGGCCGCAATTTTCATCCGATTTTCACCAAAATTTCACAGAATTTTTTTCATAGTAATCCTTTAATAGGTCGCTACACTACCAATTCAGAGGTCCCACGATTTCTAGTTTGAGGGAATTTTTCCCCTCATAGATAAACCGAGAATATTAATTAAAAAAACATTCGGCGACCAGATTAGCTTTTAAATAAAAATAAAGTTTGTTTTATCCAATTATATTTTTGTTTTATTCATTAATTTAACTGTTGCGGGCCATCATTACTGGCTTTATTTGAACGTAAAATTAGGTGATAATTTTACCTTTTTATATGAAAATTAATTCACCCAAAAAGTTTTCACATAAAACTCTGAATGTGCTTTTACAAAGTTTAAAATGTAGGTACTGGCATGAAAAAGTGGGCCTTTTGGTATTCGAACGATCTGAAACATAATACCTTTTTAAAAAATAACTTTTTTTTTCAATATTACAATTTAATGTGTTAGAAACTCGAAAAATAAAAAGGTAACTTATCTAAAGGGATTTTTATTTAACTAGGTATTACGATTTTTTTTCTTTCACAAAAAAAATGAAGCCTTACTTTCCCTTGACGTCAGATAAAAAGGAACTTTTGTTTTTAATCATTCATAAAGGATTAACGGATACACTTCCATTAAAATGTTTTATAATTCAAAAGAAATAAGACCATGTCGGATATTTTATTCTCCTCAAAGGTTTTCTGGCATTTTAAAACATTATAGAGGCTTTCTATATTTTATTTAAATTTTAGTGAATATTATGCCTTTTTGAAAATTCTGAAATAATTGTTTTTCTGTTCGTTTTTTTAAAATATTTGAATGCTTGCCACTGGGCTGTATAAGAACTTTTTCCGAAAAACTCGATTTCTTTGAGCAAAATTATTGGGAGAACCATTACCAGAAACAATCACGTGGAGGGTATCACAATACCTTCCCTTTGACTGGTTAGGAAAATGTAGTTTATACACTTTTTCCGAATTTTAACAACCTGCTAAGACGGCATTAAAAAAGAAAATCAAATAGGGGAAAACCGCTTATTAATGCGTAAACATGTTCAAAGTTTAGCAATTTTAAGCAAAAACACGGACGTGATTTTAACCAAGGTTATAAGAGAATTTGTTTTACCATTTGTTTACCCTGTCGTGTATTTTTTTAATGATAAAACCCCCACTTGGAAGGCGGGATTCCCGGCTTATCTTATAGAAAAGCAATTCGATTTGTCCGGAATCGAGCTTGGGAAAAACAATATCCTTGAATTTTTTTTTTTTTTTGTTAACTCAGTTTTAATACAGGCGAAAAAACAAATGTTCGGTATACAATAGATCCGTTCCGGTTTCAAACATTGGTAAAACATCCGGGAGTCGCCTGGCGTGAATTTATCAATTTTCGAGGGAGGAAAAAATAACATAAAACTGTGGGCATAAAGTTTCGTAACGTCATTCTAATATTACTTAATAAAAAAAATTTGTCATTAATTTAAAAGAATCTGATCAGGAGCTGCCCCCGGCGGAAACTTCCTAAGAGTAGCGCAATTTTGTTATTTTTTGTCTCGTCAATCGAAAAAGAAATTTTTTGTAGTACCTTTAGGTAGACAAAACATTAAAGTTTTCGTAAGCCAGGCCAGAACGAGCGAGAACAACCTAAATTTTTCACTATATTTGTCGAGAATTTTTTCCCCCTAAATTAATTTTATTAATATAAGGAGTATTAGGTAAATACGGTGAAGATCGGACTAATAGTACGGCCGTTACGCATTAAACAAAACTTTAGACGGGCAGATCCCAAAAAGCTAGCCAAAAAAAAATCGATTTTTACCTATTAAGTATTTTAAATCCGCAGCTTCAAAAGAGGATTCAGACTGACGTGATTCTACCTGGCTTAAAATAAACAATTTTTTTTTTTTTTTCTTTAAGATATAAAGCCATTTTTTAAACATCATACGTGAAAGGAGAGCCATAAAAAATTTTATTGCTCATAAAATATTCAAAAAATTATTAGGGAATTTTATTAAGGAACGTTTAAACCAAAAGTTTAAGTTCGTATAATACTTGATCAATTTTCAGGTCTAAGACACTCTTGAGACTTAATTCTGGGCCCTCAAGAGATTTACCGATATAGATCGGTAGACTTAGAAGCTTGAACTGGTTTTGTTATCGAATTAGAAACTAGTTTCAAACTTTATAGAATTTTTCAGGGGGAAAAATAACAGTTAATTTTTATTTTAAGTTTTTTTTTGTAAATTTATTTTTGGATTTAAAAAAAAAAATTCACTTTACCGTTTATGAAGTTTTTATTTTTCAACAGCTATTTTACCTAAAAATATTTTTTTCGAAATAGCACTTTGAAATCGATTAATAAATAGGTCACCCGAAAAAAATTCAGATGATTTTTCAAAAACGCCCAAAATATGGACATTGCTCTCCTTTAGTCCTATTTTTTTACGTTGTAATATTGCCCTCGTTGAAAATCGATTTGAATGTAAATTCACGAAAATCTTCATCGAAATCATAATAAAAATTTTGTTTTGTCTTAAAATTAAAGCGACAAAAAATTTTTATTATGAACTTAAAAAAAAAGTTTTCATTTACGTAACAGTTAATTTGTAACTTTTTCTAATAAATAAATAACGGTTTCGACCACCGGAGTTTTTAAAATCGTAAATATCTGATTGAAGGTTTATATAAAAAGTATTTTTTTCTATGTAATTTTAACAAGTTTAACGATTAAAAATGCTAAAGGGAAAGGGACTACTCGAGTGAAATTGCCTCGTAATTATGATAATTGGCCGAGGGAGCAGGTGGAGGTTGTATTTTCCTTTTACACCCTTTCTACTTCAAGAGGTCTAAA
>JACGAQ010003780.1:0-24256 GCA_014119065.1 Orius insidiosus
GATGATGATTGATGATGATTATATAAGATGGTTTGATGTGCTGATAGAACGGTTTTGGTTAGGCCATACTTTGAAAAACTGATGATTTTGATGATATTTATAAGAAGGTTGTGATTGGCTGGATAAACGGTTTGGTTAGGCATATACTTGAAAAACCGATGATTTTGATGATTCTGATGATTTATATAAAAGGTTTTGATTGGCCATAATACTTGAAAAACTGATGATTGATGATTGATATGATATATAAGAAGGTTTTGATTAGCTGGATAGAACGGTTTTGATTAGGCCAAATACTTAAAAACTGATGATTTTGATGATATATATAAGATGGTTTTGATCTGGATAGAACGGTTTTGGTTAGCTTAAAACTGATGATTTTGTCATTTACAGGTATTTTTTTATGGACCATATTTCATTTCATTAAGTGGTCCTGAGGCTATAAATTTCAAGTAACGCCCCTGCGTAAACAAGGGAACAAGTCGTGATTAAAAAAAATTGACCGAAAAAAAATTGCCTCAAAAGGAGGCCCCCCGAGAGTCAAGGAGCTGAGGATGTGGTCAGCACGCGCCAAGCATCTGTCCGGTGCGAAGGCACCTGCGGACAGATGCACTTCTAACGGATTTAGCAGATGTCTTAAGGAAAGGATTCTCGAAAGCGCGCCGCCGATGAGCGAGGACGGATTTGTCACGAGCCGAGACGTGTTTATTGTTTTAAAAAGCGTTTGGCCTTCCCCCAAACGGAAAACAAAGTTTCAAATTGAGGCGCTCCGGGTACGAAGGGCGAACTCGACAAAACGTAGTTTCGAGATATTCGCATTTTAAAGTTTTGGTTTTTACGTATTTAAAGGGGAAAAAATGGCGAATTATATGGGTGTATTCACCAAAAGGTCTAGAATCTGAAAATGAAAAAAACTGGAGGACCCTTCCCCAAAAACCCTACTCGAGTGTATCACAATAACTTCTTTAAGGAAGTTAAAAAATTTGTCTGATGTCGAGTTCGCCCTTCGTACCGGAGCGCCTCAATTAAACATGTTCAAAAAACGTTTTGATGGACATTGAGGATAGAGTGACTTAAGATAAAGGGTAGAATTTTGCAGCCCTTCTATCGCTTTTGGAAATACTCTAAAATTTATTCTTCAGAATTCGCTGCATTGCTGCCATTTTTTCATTTTCCCTCTCAAGAAATGGAAATCCTACACCCAAAAATGGACGCTCCCTCAAATAACGTTAGACGATTATTATTCAGATTCTCCCTTTTAAACGTAACTGTCAAAATCTTTTACGATTTTCGCAGGACTTTTTTGGAAGTTCATGGCCACTGATTGTCAAAGCGAATTCAAGGCTTTTACTCATGAATATTAGACATTAATTAGGCACCATTTTGATTTGAGAAATCAACATTTTTTAAAGAGGTTATCATGATGTCATGGCCATGAAGAGTTTAATTTAAGCTATTGAATTTAAATATCAGCCTAGAAACAGTGATGAAAAAATCATCCTTGTCGAGAAGATTATTTTTTATAAATTTTTTAAGAAAGCCATATTAATAAATACGTTGACGTGACCATCCTTTTATTCTGAAAACATGTCATCTACATCTGCTTAACCTTCGCGACTTCCTTGAGCACAAAGAAGAGAGAGAAATAAAAAAAAAGGCGGGATCCAAAGCTTAACCCTGACTTTCAATAAGACGTTCTAATTAAAAAAAATCGAGAAGCAGATGTGCTAAGGCGAGTCATTTAGAAATAGACTTATTCATTTCTATGCAATAAACGCGATTCGTTCCCTACCAGCTGCGGCGTGCGGGTCATTCCAGGTGATAGCACGATTTTTCATAGGATTTTCGCTACTAACGTTTTGTTTTCTACAAGGTGAACAATTGGGCGCTCCGGGTACGAAGGGCGAACTCGACAAAAAATTTTGAGAAGTATTCACGTTTTTTGGGGAAGGTCCTCCAGTTTTTTATTTTCAGATTCTAGACTCTTGGAATACACCCTTATAATTTATGTTGATTCCCACCCCTTAAATACGTAAAAACCGAAACTTTAAAATGCGAATATCAAATTTTGTCGAGTTCGCCCTTCGTACCCGGAGCGCCTCAATTTATTTCTGATGTGAAAGTAATGCTCGAGATAAAAATCGGTTTATTACCTCCCACCTGATATAATCAAGTAGCACGTGTAGGATCTAATTATCCTTGATATCCTATACTTATATTGCGATAAGATAAACTATTAAAGTTCGAAGGAAAAATTTCTGATGGCTTTTCTATTGGAATAAACAGTTGGGGGCGGATGGTGTGAAAAATCCTAATTGACGGACGCGTGGCGTATGCGGTTTAACCCGTGACCATCACCTGTGCCATATGCGCGATCCCTCGGTTACACTTCGATGACCTTTGGCGTTTTTTTAATATTCGTCAATTCCTTCTTTTTAATAAACAATTTATGACTGCTGTGAATCGCCCTCATTTCCTGTTGGGAGACATCGGAAGTGCGATATGTCTTATATCCATTAGCAACGTCTATTCCCACGACTTAGTTGACCGATACACCTGCAGGATGTCCTTATATTTCGATCTTATCGACGGAATTCAACCTTTCTCACGGTTCATTACTCTCTAACGGACAATTTCCAAAATTCCATCTTCCATCAATCTTGTTATGGTTTTTTTTTACCTTATGAAGCTCAAGGAGTGTATAATTAAGAGAAGAATAGGAGGCACCCTCCAGGAAACCACTTTCCGCAAGGGTTGTTTCTTAAGCGGTAACGGGTCCCTTTCACCCTCCGATGGTTTAGGTTCCGCTAGCCTCACGCCAACAGACTGACGCGTGCCAGAGGCCAACGCACACACACGACTTAATAAGCATCATTTACCCCCTCATCCCCAATACTTTTTTTTGTTAAATATAAAATTATAAAGATCGAATTTTCTAATTCGGGAACCATTACGAAAGATCGAACTACACGGAAGCCAGGAATCAGCAGTCTTTGTATTAGGACTGTCAACCTATCGCTCAGGCAGATCGAACTACACATGGAAGCCAGGAATCAGCAGTCTTTGTATTAGGACTGTCAACCTATCGCTCAGGCAGATCGAACTACACATGGAAGCCAGGAATCAGCAGTCTTTGTATTAGGACTGTCAACCTATCGCTCAGGCAGATCGAACTACACATGGAAGCCAGGAATCAGCAGTCTTTGTATTAGGACTGTCAACCTATCGCTCAGGCAGATCGAACTACACATGGAAGCCAGAATCAGCAGTCTTTGTATTAGGACTGTCAACCTATCGCTCAGGCAGATCGAACTACACATGGAAGCCAGGAATCAGCAGTCTTTGTATTAGGACTGTCAACCTATCGCTCAGGCAGATCGAACACACATGGAAGCCAGGAATCAGCAGTCTTTGTATTAGGACTGTCAACCTATCGCTCAGGCAGAACTACACATGGAAGCCAGGAATCAGCAGTCTTTGTATTAGGACTGTCAACCTATCGCCAGGCGCGAACTACACATGGAAGCCAGGAATCAGCAGTCTTTGTATTAGGACTGTCAACCTATCGCTCAGGCAGATCGAACTACACATGGAAGCCAGGAATCAGCAGTCTTTGTATTAGGACTGTCAACCTATCGCTCAGGCAGATCGAACTACACATGGAAGCCAGGAATCAGCAGTCTTTGTACTGTCAACCTATCGCTCAGGCAGCCAAATCCAACTCATTCCATGAAGAATACAGACTTAGGTCCAACTGGTAGTTATCAATTTAATCTTTGAACCCATTGACTTTTAATTCAGGTAGCAGAGATTCTCAAGAAATCAGGGAACCCCTTGTAAAACTCGAGTCGAAAAAACAACGACGCTAGACTCGGAAGCCATAAGGTCGACGGTAGGTCGTGTGCCTGAGATGATGCCCATCTGTCGCCTCAACGTTTTTTGTGAACCCATCCGTGAACCAGTTGTTTTAAATGTACACAATACAGGTACTCATCATTTATATCGGTTTTTCCCTTTCGATACAAAATGCGGAAGTTAAAAAAGATCATCAGAACAACTGAATTATTTTAAGTGAGCTTGATATTTATGATCGTTTTATAAGCGTTTATTACCTCCAGGGTGAAAATGAAAGTCTTACTCTCATTTTCTTGAAATCGTTTGGGCGCACTTAGAATCCAGGTGCATTAGGATGCAAATGAATGTTAATCGTTTTCATCATATGGAAATAAAAAGGGCTTATAATTGGTAGGGCCGCCTAATTCAAATAAGGCATTGAAACAATCTTCTAGTTTAATGTTTTTCGAGTGAAATGTTAAAGAGCGGTCACGATAACGTCTCATCTTCGTGATGCTCGAGTTTCGGACATCAAAAAGTCACGGAATCCGCCTTCGAATCTTTAATTGTGATTTATATTTGTTTCACGTGTAAAGACACAAAAACGGATCTTTGTAATCAAACATTAATTCCACGAGAGAAATGAAGCTTGTATTAGGTGTACAAAATGAAACTAGGCTAAAATCTACAAAATTCAAATTTACCCTGTGGCTGAGTTTCATTTGTACACCTAATAAATAAACTTGTAGGAAATTTAATTCTCTATTTTGCACTTAATTATTTTTTTCTAGGATGCACCATTTTCGGAAAATAACTTTTTTTAAAAAATAAATTTATCTTGAAAACAGTGCGTCCTAGAGAAAAAATGAATAGATTAAAAATTAAAGAGAATTAAATTTCCAACAGATTTTATTTAGTGCATTTTTTCAATATCTGTAACGGTTTACGATTTACAAGCCTTTAAAAATTAACCTTCTTAATGGTTATACTTCAATAACCTTCTTACACAGAGGTCAACTTTTGATGGACTTTAACGCCTAAAATGTTCAAAATTTTGAAAAAATGAACTACTAGGTGTACAAAATGAAACTCGGCTAAAATCTACAAAATTCAAATTTACCCTGTGGCTGAGTTTCATTTTGTACACCTAATATTTGGATGATTTCGACGGTTGTACTATCCGAGCGTTAAAAAACGGTTATTCTGCAGAAAACCATCTGTTACTTCGTTAAAGTTGCATTACTTCTCCCACAGCTCTAAAACTTGAGTCTTAAGTTTCTTGTTGGGACAATAGATCGTTAATTACCGCAGGTGGATTGAAGCACGTGTGCTCACGATGGCGGCCTTCGAGAAGTCACCTGCGCCCTTTTCGTTTCTTCGGGCCCGGGATAATCCCGGATAAACGGTTCCCACTGAAAAAATTCTCATTTTTTATACCTACTTCATTACTAAAAGGAGAAAAAAAAAAATTCGATTCTCACTAATGTAATACCCTATATAAACGGTTTTTTGTTGTTTTCTGAAGCCCAAGCGCAAAATTGGCTTTATTGCATAACTTTTTTAAAAAAACGAGCTTTTTTCCCACGGTAAATAAATCAATGGGCTTAAAAATCTTAAAGTTAATTAATGCATTAAAAAAAGGATAAGAGGAAAAAAAAGGATAAACGCGATTTTTAAATATGACGTGTGTGATTCGACCCCATTATTTCGTATAATTACATAGCAAGTCTTTTTTTATTATTTTTTTTCGGCTATGTGTTTAAACTCACACCTTTGTTTGCTCCAACGGGAAATTAATCTTTTAATTATTAATTTCAACAAATTGATATTGATTTTTGACAATTTTTCAAAAATATTCTCACGCAAACAACGAAATTATTTAAAAAAAACCTTCCATGAGATATGGAAGTTTTAGGTTTCTCGGAATGAAAGATATTGAGATACCCTCTTACTAAACATTGGTTTTCTTTGGCCCTTAGCACGCCTACGCCATTTTTCTTCTGAAAATGGGCAACCCTATCATCAAATCTTACTATTTATTATTAATTATTATGCTATTATTTATATTTATTAATAATTATATATTAATGTCATGAAATCTTCCCTAATAAATAATAATTTTTGATATTCTAATTTTTGTTGCGTATGTATTTTGATAACTAATAACGAATAATGGAGGAAGAATGACTGTGATAACGGGTATCTCACGACGCGTTTCGGCTTAAAAAGCCTCGTCAGGTGAGCTATTCAGTCCATCACACTCATTCTTTTCACTGTGAACCCTATCTCCGAGGGATTTAGTAAATAATTTAGTAGTAATAATCTTGTAAAAAATTCTCAAAAATGGAAATCTTGGAGTTTTTTGGACGGCCGGACGATATGGCCGTTCACGAAAAAGGGTATTAAAATAGCATTTTTTGAGAAAGTTAAAAATTAACAATTCTGCTTGTCTTGTAACTACCGTCGAAGGTCACAATTGAAAAAGCGTAATTTATAGGTTGGCCAAAGTTTTTGGGCCCTAAGGCATTTCAAAGGGTGAATCTAATTGAAAAATGATAAACCGTCCATTATTTAAAAGGAGATCGTGTGATATGAAACTTGACGATATACCAAGGAGAAATAGTTTTGAAATATTCAACTCCGTCGGCGGAAAACGATTTGCTCATTCATTAACCACATACGCTAAAATCGATGAAATAAAATAACTAAGAGAGCTTATGTAATCCTTTATCGACAGAAAGGTAATTATAGAAGTCTAGAAATACTTTTGCTTCATTTTTTTTTTTAACTTTTAGAAACTTTGACTCTGCTGATGACATTTTTAGGACTCGTCAGGCCTCGAGCTACTTTGAGGTATTGTTATTTCTTTTTATTTTGAACAATATGTTCAAACGAGAGTGAAAACGTCTGGAAGCCCCCGTGAGAAAATTGTGTAATCTGCAATCCCTCGGAGTCTGTAATCTGTGCTCTAGCATATCATCTGTCCCAAGGTAGGACTCATTTAGGCTTTTGTTCACAGAATCTTTACCTTGCAATCAACCTCCCCTCCGCTCCTCCACTCTCGGTATCTCTTGGCACACAAAGAGCACCGGACATCATATGCTCTCCGATACCCTGCCCTCCTTTTTAAATTAATAGCATGCAGTTTCGAAATATATTTTTTTCCCACGAGACAAATATCGAGAAGGGCACTTCCTTTCCAATTGGAGGAAGTTCATGTCGCACAAAAAAATTACACACTTTCTTTATAGCAAAAAAACCTCATTAAAAATGGCATCTTATGGACTTTGACTTTGAATAGTACGGTACTATTCATTTTATTTTGAACTTCATCAAAAAGTAAGTCATTGTCATACCAAAGCTTTCTGATATAGGGGGTTTTCAATCCCAACCCGCGGTTTCTGATTGGCGGAGTTTTCATACGGTCTATTGTTCTTTTTCTGTACTTGGACACTTCGTACTGTTGGGGGTGATGTTTCGTTGACTAATCGCTCAGGTTTTAATTTTAAGTGACGATTCGTACTGCTGGCAAAAAGAAAAATTCATGATAAATGTGGAAGAGTGAAACATCTCATCTAAAAGAACACATTCACACATTTTGTTTCGGCTTATAAATATCATAAATCTTTGATTTTCCTCTATGGTTATACTATTTTAGAAAGATAATAAGATGTCGGGAAAAGCCTCAGAGGATGCACCTTATGGAGACACATACAGTGTTACCTCTTCTCCCTTAACTAAAAAAAAAAATTCCATACATTTTAATTATTTCAGTCGTAAATGTTGAAATATTTCATACTAACTGGACTATCCAGGTTAGAAGAAATTGTTCCACCACAATTAGACTATCTTGCTTCAAAATGTATTTTTTTAATACAAATTACCTACTTCGTATTTGAAATCAAATTTATGAAAGAAAAAAATTTAAATTAAAAACATAAAATTATTTGGGAGAAATTTAGTCACTTTGCCTCTACTCAGTATGGCCTGGCTGGGCGAAGACGTACAGTTTTTCGGCTCAATCAAAAGTTTACTTCCATAAAGAAGTTTTTGTTTTTTCCTCAAATGTTTTAAAAATAAAAAAACATTTAAAGGTAATAAAAACATTTTTTTTTGTTATTTTAAAAAAAGGAAGAAGAATAGGTTTAACCGATGAGCAAGAGCCCTTCTTCCTCATTGGTTAATCCATTCTTCTTCTTTTCTGTACTAGCTTCATGGGCCATTAAGGGGGGGGGGGGGAAGGACCCAGGCGGGGGCTCTCGCCATATTGCCGTGGCGCCCTATCAGGGCCAACTCCAGAGGAGTTGCCTAACCAATTTATCCGCGGATTTCGTGGAAGAATATTTATTTGGAATTTGGAATTAATAAAAAACATTATAAAGGTAATAAAAAAATCCCCATTGAGAAGGTTAAAAATAAATTGTTTATTTACGGTTTGTCATTTTATGGATAAGGATAATCCACGAAAAGAGAGATACATTGTTTATTTTATAATTTACATAAAGGGATTTTTAAAATTAAGCAAAACTAGAGTGACAGCCGCCATTTTTGCAAAAAAAAAAACCGTTGATTTAGGGTCGTTTGACCCAACATTTCCTTTTGAGGAAGTTAAAAGTAAAAAAAATTTTTAACAGTTTTTTTTAAACACTTAACTCAATATTTACATATTTCTTTCTTTTTTTTTCTTATAAATAAATGAGGTCAAACTTGAATCTGTGCTCTGGGAAAAGAAAGGCATGTTACGAAACGTTTTAATAAGATAAGTACTCATTTTTTTCTCTTTCGAAACGGATTAAATTATAGGTTTGCAAAGATTGGAGTTGAAAGCGGAGTAAAAACGGGACAGCGACGCCGTTCCCATAGTGGCTCCCTCGATCCAGATGATACGACAAACTGGCTAATCAAAGAGAAACAACTGACGCCAGATGCACCGCCTTCACCCCCCTCCGCCAACGATGAGACCGGTAAACTCCGCGATAATTATGTATAACGGAAAAAAAGAGTTTCGACATTTGGGAATTTTTTTGGGTGATTTCAAAGCCAAGTTCATTAGGCAAACCTTGCTTAAACGCACCTGCTAAAAATACATTACATCGGTTCCTAATACGTCAAAAACGACTACCTTGAAGTTTTTTTTATTTAAAAAAATTTGTAAGGTTGGTATACCTGGTCGGAGGGAAGGCTCCAGTATGGTTTATGTTTATGCCTCAAGAGAAGTTGGTTTCAGTTTATGTTAACTTCTTGTGTGTTTTATGATTAAAACTATACTTTATGACTTATTTTATTGTTTCTATTAATCATTCGGCTATTACAATTCAGAAGTGGGATCTAACGAAATTAACTTTTATTTTTGTTTCGTCTCGTAAATCTAACCTCGCGTGTTATCACCATGTGCGACTCGGATTCGGAAGATTTTTTGAATTCGCTTGAATCTTTGAGTGTGAAGGAACTAAAAACCAGGTTGGCTGAAAATAATTTAAGTACTAAAGGAAAAAAATCGGATTTAATTCGAAGATTACGGAAAGAAAGCCGAGAGCCGGAAAAAACTTCGTCTTCCACGAAAATTTCTTTTTCTTTCAAAGACGTGGATGATTCCATTCGTGATTTTGATGGTGAAGAAACTTATCCAGTTGAAAAATGGGTCCAGAAGTTGAAGATCTGCAGTCACTGCTGAGGTGGGACGACCTTCATGTTTTTCTTTTTTGCAAGCGGAAGTTATCCGGTCGTGCGAAATTGTTCATTCAAGCAGATGGTGGAAAACTCAAAACTTGGGAGTCGTTAAAAAATGCCTTGCTTCGGGAGTTCGCGAAGACATATGACTCCAAAGAGTTACACGAACTGTTATGCGCTAGACGAAGACAGAGGAATGAGTCCGTTTTTGATTATTTTTATGTCATGAAGGAATTAGCCGGTCGCGGTTCGATTGATGATGGTTCCTTAATGCAATACGTAATTAAGGGGATTGGAGACAGTGAGCCCAATAAAGTGATTTTATACGCCTCTCGTACTTTGGAGGAATTTCGTTCAAATTTAAAAATATACGACACAATGAAGAAAAATTCGAGGAGTAATCATGAGTTTGTTCGGGATAAAGCGAAAGATCAAACCAAGGATGAAGTTTCTCGCTGTTTCAACTGTAATGGACGTGGACACTTTGCGTCGAAGTGTTCGAAGCCAGCTCGGCCGCGGGGATCATGCTTCGAATGTGGCTCCATGGCACACCAACTTAAATCGTGCCCACAGAAGAAGAAGGAAACCTCGGTACATTATGTCGATTCTGCGTCACACGTCATGACTCCTTGCGGCGTTGTCTTCGGGTCTACGGGCGGCGTCGGCTCCGGCGAACAGGTGAAGGTATTAGCTTTAATTGATACGGGTAGCCCTATTTCACTTATTAGTGCGCGATTTGTTCCGGGATTTGTTTCTTTGGATCAACCGCCTGAAACGTGTTTTTATGGGATAAATCGATCAGTACTGCCAATTTTGGGGATGGTTCCTTGTTCTTTGTTCGTTAATAATTTTTGTATTTCTTTGTCATTTCACGTTGTTCCAGACAGTACCATTTCTCGTGAATGCATATTAGGGCGTGACTTCCTACTGCAATCGGGGCTATCTATAGAGATTGGGGGTCCGCATGACACTCCCTTTATATTTAAGCGATCAAATAGTGAGAGCAGTGTCCCTGATATTTTTAATATCGAGGTGAATATTGGAGAAGATGATCCAGCTTCGTCGTTACACATTAATAACGACATTGCTCACGGTAGAATTTTGGAGGCTCGGGCTTTGGTTAAGCGGTGTTATTTTGAACCAGTGAGGCCATCTGAGCCTGCTGTTAATTTTGGTATATCTATATCATTGACTCATTCACAACCATTTTCGCATAAGCCTAGGCGTTTGTCATACTTAGAAAAGGACGCGGTTCAGAAAATTACGGCGGACCTGTTAGCTTCTGGGGTTATTCGTCCTAGTTCCTCGGAATACAGTAGCCCTATTGTACTAGTGAAAAAGAAGAATGGTGAATTTCGTATGTGTGTTGATTTCCGTACGCTCAATAAAATTACCGTGAAGGATAGATTCCCCTTACCGCTAATTGATGATCAGTTAGATGCCTTGCAGGGGAAAAAGTACTTTACGCTTCTAGATCTCAAAAATGGGTACTACCATGTTCGGGTGAATGACTCCTCGGTCAAATTTACCTCTTTTGTCACGCCGTTTGGACAATTCGAATACTTGAAGATGCCGTTTGGGTTGTGCAATGCACCGTCCAGTTTTCAACGGTACTTGACGTTGATATTTCGCGAACTTTTGGATACTAAGAAGGTACTAATTTATTTTGACGATATTTTGATTCCGTCTGAAACGATCGAGGAAAATTTAGATGTGTTGAAGTCGGTCTTTATGTTAATGGTAAATAATAAGTTGGAATTGCGTTTGGATAAGTGCCGATTTTTGCAGACAGAAATTGTCTATTTAGGGTATCAAATTAGTTTTAAGGGTATTAAGCCGAACCCTGTAAATGTGGACACGATTAATACGTATCCTATTCCAACGAATATTTTTGAAGTTCAACGATTCATTGGGTTGACGTCGTACTTTAGGCGTTTCATTCCGAATTTTTCAGTTGTTGCGGCTCCTTTGTACAACCTACTCAAGAAAAACGCTACATTCACGTTTCAGAATCTGGAAATAGCATCGTTTGAAGCACTTAAATCAAGTTTGGTTTCGATGCCTCTGCTCGCAATTTTTTCTCCTTTATTGGATACTGAAGTTCACTGTGATGCTAGTTCCCAGGGTTTCGGGTCTATTTTGTTTCAGCGACAAAAAATCGATAATAAGATGCATCCCGTTTTTTACTTTAGCAAGCGCACAACTGCAACTGAATCCAAGTACCATAGTTTTGAGCTCGAAACCCTTGCCATTAAGTATTCTTTGGAGCGTTTTAGGGTCTATTTGCATGGTATTAAATTTAAAATTGTCACTGACTGTAATGCATTGGCGTTGACATTTGAGAAGAAAGATATCAATCCGAGAATTGCTCGTTGGGTGCTATTTTTCCAGGAGTTTGATTTCGAGCTTGAACATAGGGCTGGAGAAAGGATGAGACATGTCGATGCACTCAGCCGCAGTATAATGCTAGTGGAGGATGAGTTGGAGGATGCTTTGGTTGCTGGGCAGAATGTAGACCCTGAGATTGTAGCCATTCGTGATTCCCTGGAAAGACAGGAGCACCCTTTTTATGAGCTACGGAATGGGTTGGTTTACAGAAAGGTTGCTCGCAACCAATTGCGGTTTTTTGTCCCGGTTAATTTGCGTGAAACCATTGTTCGCTCTTATCATGAAAACCTTGCTCACCTCGGGGTTGATAAAACTTGTGACATCGTTTCCAGACTTTATTGGTTTCCTCGGATGAGGGCTATTGCTGAAAAAGTTATTCATAACTGTTTAAAATGCATTTTTTATTCGCCTCCCACGGGGAAGAAGGAAGGATTTTTGCACCCTATACCAAAAGGGGATTTGCCATTCGTGACCTTGCACATTGACCATTACGGCCCTTTAGCAACCACTGCTCGGAAACAAAAATATATTTTCGTGGTTGTCGATGCGTTTACGAAATTTGTGCGGCTTTATTCTTGCAAAGCTACGACAAGTAGTGAGGTGATTGGCCATTTGCTAAGCTATTTTCGCTCGTATAGTACTCCCAAGCAGTTAATAGCTGATAGAGGGACTTGCTTTACGTCCGGCGAGTTTCGGGATTTTGTTTCAAGTAATCACATTAAATTGACGTTAAATGCGACGGCTACTCCGAGGGCCAACGGACAGGTGGAACGCGTGAACCGCTGTTTAACGCCTATGTTAGGAAAGCTTAATGGTGACAACGATTGGGACTTGATTTTACCTAGGGTGGAGTATGCTTTGAACAACTCTGTGCATGCCTCGCTGGGGGATACTCCAAGTAGAATTTTGTTTGGGATCCACCAAACTGGGCTGACTTTTAACGATTCTTTGAGTCCGGTTGTCGAAATCTTATCTGAAGGCTCGGATGTACGGGATTTTCAATCTATTAGAGCTAGAGCTCATGAAAACATAGAAAGCAGTCAGGTGTATAATAAGCAGTATTTTGATAGCAAACGGAAGGGTGTTCATGCTTATAGTGTTGGGGATTTGGTAGTGATAACTAATACTGATACGACTGTCGGTACTAGCAAGAAGTTACTACCGAAATTTAAGGGGCCGTATCAGATCAAAAAAATATTGCCTAATGATAGGTATGTGGTTACTGATTTAGACAATTTGCAAGTAGGGCGTACACCCTACTCTGGAATCGTGTCCCCAGGTCACATGAAGCCTTATGCATCCTTGTGAGAAATGGTTCTGTTGTTCTCTTATTTAAACTTGTAAATTTTTGTTGTTTTTCTCCTCAATTTCGATCAAATGTGATGGTATTTTTATTTTATTTTTTAGGATACGGACGTTGTTTTGACCGAACGCTAACCTCTCATGTACAAAAAAAAAAAAAAAAAAAAAATTGTATTGTGTTCTGCTTCTTATGTTTTTATTTATTTTATTTTTATTCGATTTTTTTTTCTTCTCTTTTTCAGTATTAATATATAAATTGATTATATTTAAATTTTATTTAAATTTTTTTGGTTATGTGGTTCGTTCGTGAACATTCAAATTGAAATTGTACCTACTCTAATTCAATCAGTATTGTAATTTTGGTATTTGTATTATTTTTGTTTATTGTTACCTATATTTTTGAATTGAGGGCAATTCCTGCGTCAGGCTGGCCGAATTGTAAGGTTGGTATACCTGGTCGGAGGGAAGGCTCCAGTATGGTTTATGTTTATGCCTCAAGAGAAGTTGGTTTCAGTTTATGTTAACTTCTTGTGTGTTTTTATGATTAAAACTATACTTTATGACTTATTTATTGTTTCTATTAATCATTCGGCTATTACAAATTTTTTTATCCAAAAATTATATCTACAAAAGTGGCTTCTGCTGTAGTTTGGACAGTTTATACAGGCTGCTGGTGGTCTTTTTGTGGGGCAGAAAAAACGGTTTTCATACCAGAGTAACCGAAAAATGTCTATGCTGTCGGCAAAATTAGACTAGAGGGCATTATTTAGCCTTCTCGACTTCGAAAAAATTAGCTACGAAATCAAGGAAAAATGGGTGTACTGATATCTATAATAGTTGGAAGTAATGACTATAAAAAAATTTTTAATTGTTACTCAAATATGTTACATTTTTTAATAAAAGCACAATGGCTTTGGTTTTAGAAGTTGGAAGATCGTTCGCTCGGCCCCGACCGTTCAGAGGACATTTCGGTTGGCTGGCCGTTTCCCCCACTGCGTATTTCAACCCCGTCTGCAGACCCAATCAGAACGAAACCCCACCCGGGAATCAGTGGGGAATCACTCCGCCCAACCAAGCCGAGGCCGCCTCGACGCCCGAAAAGCCTTCCTCCACTCAACCAAAGCCTCCTTTTCACTTTTTACTCAGTCTACCTCGAGCTTCGCTTGAGTCAACAAGTGGATAAAATCTTGTTAAGTCCTCGGGACCTGTACCATTCCACGTAAGTTCTCTTTAAATTTTTTTTCTCTTTTTCACTTCTACACCACGATATCAACTAAATCTTCAAAAAAATAAACTTTATAAAATCATTAAGCCACACAAATGTAAACTTTTAAGTCATAGTTTCTAATATATATTATTCTAAAATAGCGGCAATTTTAAAATAGCGTAAACAGAAATAGGCAAACCAGAAATTCTGAATACATTGAAGGCTTTGTAGTCACTTAAAACAAATAAAAGTACTAGTTTGAAGAGCTTCCAAAGAAAAATTACTTGAAGAGAAGTAAAAATATAGGAGGGGAGGTATAAGGGAGGGGAAGTATAACTGAGGGGGAAGTATAAAGGAGGGGAATTATACGTTGTTTTTTATTCGAAAAATTTTCTAACTTTTTTTTTTCGAAAATTTTTCCAAGTATCAAGGTAGAAATAACGGGATTTCTGCCAAGAGAGGTCCCTCGTAAGGCGTGGAAGTATAAAATCTCCCAACTAAAATGATAATTAATTTCTTACTCCATAAATTCGTAAAAAAAAAAAAAAAAAAAGGCCGCAGCGAATTTTTTAAAATTTCAAACAGACATATCTCCGTCATTTTTCGAAATTCAAAATCGTCCTCGATCACCGGCTAAAGAAATTTGTGTGAAAATTTGGTGATGGTTAGGGATGGTTAATGGAAGTTGAGATCGGTGATCCATATTCGAATTTATCCTACGGGGCTTGGAAGACTCTTCCCCAAAGACCCGACGTGGATGGTATCACAATAACTTCTTTAAGGAAGTTAATTTTTGATGAATTTTTTAAAACTTTAAGATTTTGATTTTTTAGTTTACCAATGAACCTTCTTCTAAAAACAATTTTATCGCTAGTTTGAGTTATCAAGGCTAAGGTGGACAATGGGAAAGCTATATAATTTAAAAGATAAAAAATTTGTGACCCTTCTAGCGCTTTTAAAACTGATCCGATTATAAAACAGGTTCCAAATCGTTTTCAAAATTATTTTGAGTCCGACAAACAAAAAAAAAAAAACAAAAAAAAAAACGAATTTTCTAGGGACGTTTCCATTTCTTGGTGGGAAAACGTCGAAATGGCATTTTGAGAATCCTGAAATAAGTAGAAAGTCATTTTCAAATTTAAGAAAAAAAAATTGCGTGAAAAAAAACTTAAAAAAATCTTGAAATTAGTACATATTCTTATATTTATTTATTTATTAATAGAATGCTTACAGCAGTAGCCAAATAATTTATGAAAATACAATACTGAATTTACATACATAACAAAATAAACTATGAAAATATATCAACAACCTGAAATCAGTTGAAATCAGTTAGCAAAATAAAATTTTAGGCGGAAAGCACTGATTGTTAAAAATTATTAGGGTTTTAATATTTTTATATACTTACTTAGATTCCATCACGTTCAACCGTTTGGAACGTAATAAATCTATAGGTATCACTCAAATCAAAAAGTGTTCCAAGTGAAATTTTCTTAAAATTGCACGTAGAATCCATTTCCGTCGATAAAACATGAACTTCTTATTTAAACAATCGAAATTTTTACCTCTCCGGGCCACCCTGTATACCTAGATTTGATCCCAATATTTTGGCCCCACTGTGCATCGTCCAAATCAGCCAGAAAAAAAAATTGCTCCCTATCTACGGAGCAGAAGTTTTATAGTTTTTTCCCCGTAAGTTTAGAGAATGTTCAAAATAAATTTTCAAGTTCTGTGGAAGTTAAAAACAAATTGTGACGGTTAGAGAAGCCCCATTCGGTAGTAAATTTTAAATTCTGCATCTCTCAAAAACTAGGCTTTTATAGATAGTTTGTCTCTCCACCAATTTTGCAGCTCACAATCCTCATCAAATCTTCCTTTCTCTTATTTTAATAAGTCGAGGGATATTTTTTTCGAATTTAATTTTTGAAAACCAATTTTCTTTTGAAAAAATGGTTTTATGGAATATTAAACTTATAGATTAAAGAGTGACGTGCAAGCTTATCAAAAATAACATAAAATAGTATAAAAAATTGATTGAAAAAAAAATCCTTTTCCCATAAAAAGAAACGTCATTTTCTTGAACGGGGAGAAATCGTTTATTTAAACAATCAAAAATTAGACTAGGATTGCTTAACTAAAAAAACAATGAAGAGAATAATACATATTTGAAAACAAATTTGACCCGGTGACTTAAACAACGGGCCCGTCATGGAGGGGAGTTGACTTTCGCTAAAATCTTTCCATAACATTAACCCTAAAGTTGAAACCCCGTCGTCAAGAAAAAAAACCTTTAAGGAAAGCGGATAAATTATCAATTTGCAAACAATCAACGTCCGGTTACTAATAGCGAGAGAAAAGCACAACTTTTAATTGGAATAAACGAAGTTTTCAAAAAGGGATCTACTAATCTTCAAAATTTTTTTATTTAAAAAAACCAGAAAGAAAGGCTCATTTTTGGTGGTTATCTAAAATGCTGAAAAATCTTTTCTCCCTACTTCTGGCGCAACATGGCCACCACTTTCCAGACCATTTTAACTTATTGAAAAGCTAATTGAAAGCGAGAAGAGTCGAGAGGCTCGAAAAAGCAGGGGATGGTTTTTATTATGAGTGGGTGGGGTAAGGACAGCTGGTCGCGTGCAGACGTTGCCGTTTTCTCTTCATGTCTAATCACTACTCGAAAACTTTCAAGGAGGTTTGAAATCCTCAATATCGATATTCCCAGCTCGAAATTTTTGTTTAAAAATTCTGTATAAAAATTGACCTGGATCAAATTATTAATCGTTTATTAATTAATTAAATATTTAATTATGAATCGCTTTTTTTGGTTTATTAATGTATTCATGACTATTTAAAAGATGCGTGGCACGTTAAAGTTTTTGAAAGGGTGGAACGAATTTATCTTATTGATAACATGTTTTTAAAAAAACGTAGCACAAAAAAAGATAAATTTTTTTTCCCCCCGAATCTTTCATTGCCGATAATGTTTCCAATTGAATAACACACTGGACACCACCCTCATAAGCGATAGCAATCGGAACAAACAGTCCCGATGCTCATTTACGTGTCATGTTCAATTTTATGATTTCTATCAGTTTAATTAGAAGATAAAAGTATATTTATGTTGAAAAAAAGTTTTAAATTTGTTACTTTTGACTTGTCAGGAAATTACGTCCTTCATGTTTTTTTGCATTATTCAAAGGGAAAATTGAAATAAATAAAAAAAGTTTAGTGCTTTACGATTGCTGATAGCATTATCTCAGGAAGGGTTTTTTGATAAAGGATTATTTATTTATAGCCAGACAGTTTAATTTGCATATTCAATATACCTATTTGCCACTATAATCTAGAAACTAAATTGTGTTTTTTAAGGCCTTTTTTTTCCGATCGATATCTGATACTTATAAATTTTAGTTTACCTTCATATTTTATATGAAAATTTGTTGAATTACCTTAGAAAACTGGTTGGAAAAGGCATCCCTCTTTCCGTTGACCAGATGACCATTGGTCCTTATTGACTGTTGCTGTACATTCCCTAGGGGTACGCGAAAAACAGAAAACAAATTTAAAATTATTTTATTATTAAATTATCAATAAAAATTTATATTTTTAATTTTAAAAATAGAAAAAAAATTAAATAAAAGTTTTTGATTTACAAGTATGTACCCCTAAATTTTTTTTGGCGGGAAAACATTCATTTTACGTAGGTACTTTCCCTCAATTTTGGTAATTTATTTTTTTTACCAGAAAAGAAACCATCTTTTTCTGATTTTAAGAGACCATCATTTTTGAGGCGGGAAAACGCCATTTTTAGCCGATATATATTTTTTTTATTATTTTATTTTATATATCGTCGCGTTAGTTCTAACACCGGATAAGTCATTTTTTTATCAATTTTGAGTTAGGCATAGTTTCTGAGGGTAAATTTTGTGGAGAATCGAATTCCGTTGGTAGTTTAACGCTCTTACCAACAGAAAAGCGTAGTTCACGATTTAGCCAACAGGTATACATTGATTCCATAAGAAATTAATCGGTATTTTGACTCTCCTGAAAACCTTGGAAAAATGACTTGTCCGGTGTTAGAACTAACGCGACGATATATTTGTACCTTTTTGAGAAAGTACTCAATGGTATGAAGTTTGAAAAACCCTGCCCAGATGATTGATTATCGGGTTTCTCAAAATTAACTTCTGAACTTGGGTTCTAAAAGACCCTACCCAGAAATATGGAGGGTAATCCAATAACTTCTCTTGAGGAAAATAAAAGAGTTATCCGTCATAGCGAACATGTGTTTAAAAGAAAATTTAAAAGAGTTTATTTATTTTGGATTCCGTTGGCCTCCCTGGTGCGATGGACCGTGGTCAAAAGGGTAGAAAACAAGAGAAAGCGTTTGGTCCGTGGTTATTCGGAGGACTCTATCCCAGGTCAAAGGAGCGACTTCGACAGACACCGTCAGCATCTAAGCTCCAACATTCGAGGGCCAATTCGCCCTGGGCAGTGCGCCAAATTCAGCAACGCCCCGGTTTACGTACCAGGGAGGAGGCCGGAAGCAGTTTCCGCACGAGTCGCGGGACATATTACGTGCCACGAAACGGATCTCGATATGGATTTTTGTGACGACGTTTTCGGCCTCTGCTTACGTCCTTGCCCTAAGCCTACTACACCGAAAGTTTTACGGGGAAAGGAAAAAACAGGGCGTTCCTACTACGACGAGCTAGAAAGGCTTTATTATCAAGGCGTCTACAACCCCATGGATAGTTCGTTAGGTCAGACATTTTCAGACGTAACTCTCGATTCTCAAGCATCCGAAAGTCAAAGATCCAGACCGACATCAGAGAAAAGTCTCCAAAATAGATCTCGAAGATATTAAATTTTTTTTTTAAGCTCTCTGCCTAATTTTAAACTGTTGCTTTTTCTACGACAATTCAGTTTAAACAATAGTGATTAAGAACAAAATTCAAATTGCCAAAAAATTTTCGCTTTCATTTTCACACATAAATTTGTTTCTTTTGCTATTGACCCTGAGTTTGACATTGTCTCTATTTTCGTTAAAATAAAACCTACTATCCGTAGTTTCTTATAAATTAGAATACTCATTAGCTGTTTACTCAAGATTTTAATATTCAATCAAGATTAATTTGAAATTCAACTATACATTTTTTGGGAAAATTCAAGGTTGATCAATTCATTTATGAAATTTCCATTTTATAGACAATAATTTGGTTAATGGAGGCATCGGTTTTTTAGCTGTGGGAATTGGTCTGTTTGGCCATTGAAATTAGTGAACACAAGAGAAACCCTTAACGGTCCTTTATAGCACTTCGTCGCGTTAATTCTAACACCGGACAAGTCATTTTTCTAAGGTTTTCAGGAGAGCCAAAGGAATCATTTCTCATTTGAATCAATGCATTACCTGTTGGCTAAATCGTGAACTACGCGTTTTCTGTTGGTAATAGGGTTAAACTACCAACGGAATTCGATTTAATGGAATCAATGCATCTGCTGTTGGCTAAATCGTGAACTACTCGTTTTCTGTTGGTAATAGGGTTAAACTACCAACGGAATTCGATTTAATGGAATCAATGCATCTCCTGTTGGCTAAATCGTGAATTACGCGTTTCTGTTGGTAATACGGTTAAACTACCAACGCAATTCGATTCAATGGAATTTATGCATCTCCTGTTGGCTAAATCGTGAACTACCCGTTTTTGTTGGTAATGGGTTAAACTACCAACGGAATTCGATTCAATGGAATCAATGCATTCCTGTTGGCTAAATCGTGAATTACGCGTTTTCTGTTGGTAATACGGTTAAACTACCAACGCAATTCGATTCAATGGAATTTATGCATCTCCTGTTGGCTAAATCGTGAACTACCCGTTTTCTGTTGGTAATAGGGTTAAATACCAACGGAATTCGATTCTCCACAACATTTACCATCAGAAACAATGGCTAACTCAAAACTGACAAAAATGACTTGTCCAGTGTTACGCGTCGACTTGCTGAAATGAGCATTTAAAAAAATTCGACAATTTTACTGATTTTAACCAGAAATACAGGATTAATTATTAATATATTTTAATTATTGATACTAAAACAACATAAATTAGAGAGAAAAAAAATCATTTTCTCATATTTTTCTTTATAATAATTACTTGAAAGAATAATAATGGAAGTGATAAATACATAAAAGGAAGATAATAATAATTTGTCTGACGTTTCCAGTCGGATGCAAAGTGGACTATTATTCCGTTAATAATTAAATGCTTTCTTTTTTTATTATTAGAATCGTGCATGTCTCGGCGAATAAAATCAAGACGAACAATTATTCGCCTTAAGTCTTTGATTATTTCATACCTATCGTAATTAGTCTCTAGTTTTTCGTTAACTATTCAAAAAGGGGGAAAAACGCTCGGATTTCGGCCTCCAATTTCGTCTTTTGTGTGCAAACAAGGAATTTTACAATTGTTTACTTTATCGATTATATGATTTACGGTCGGGGGTGAGGGAGAAGGGTAAATGAGTTTATTAATAATTCAGGAATCTAAAACAACCCTGGGGGCTCAAATTTATTTGTTTTTGGTATTTTCTCCCTCGATGATTATGGTATAAAAAATTTTTTTGTTACTAAAAACACTGTTGGGTTGTAAAGAAAAGATATTTCAATTGCCGAATTTCGTCAGAGTTTAACCCATTAAAAAGGCGTTAAAAAACCGAAAGGGTAAACAAAAAGGACCGTTTGAAAAGGAGGTAACAAGGTATAAAAAGGAACTGGTGAAGGCACGTGGCCGCCAGAACAGGTGAAGAACCACCTGCCTTCAGCGGCTTCACTTTCATCCTCGTCTTCTATTTTATCACTGCTCCCATTAAAGATTTTTTTTTATAATTTTAACTGACTGACCCAATTTTAGAGAAATCTTGTTTACCGAAAATAAATTACGTCCGATTTATCCCACCCCCACAAATCTTCGTCGAAGGAGATCGATCTTCGTTAATGGTAGAGATCGATTTTCGAGCATTAGGACAGTGATTGTCCCTTATATCGATTTCGAAAATAGTCATAGCCTGTCATGAGGTGACAGGCTTTTAGTCTCTTAGACCCATCCGATTTATCTGATTTGTGTCAAAAAAATTAAAAAATTTTTTTTTTTTAAATTGACGTTTGACGTTTATATAATTTTTTAAAATTTTAGAATGCTGGAAGGGGCACCACGATTGCCTCCGAATCACCCTATAACCCCACCTTCAGGGACGCCACCGCCACCATATTGGAGAGTCCCCGAATACCATCCCGTCATCCATCACTCTTCCGCCATTAATCAGGTAAGCATTCATCTGTTACGTCCCTCCATTTTTAAGACTTTAACTATTGATGTTTTGTGTTTAATTAAAAAAATTTAAATAATCATCTATATGTACATTTTGAATAATCGAAGCACCTGAACCAATTCCAACTTCTTTTCAAATTTAAACCCGGAAGAAAAAAAGGAGTTATTTATGGAACAGATGCATCGGTCATTAACATATCGGTTTTTACATAAAAAAAAAAAACTAAAATTTTGATGTAGATTTGAGGCGCTCCGGGTACGAAGGGCGAACTCGACATCGGACAAATTTTTTTTTTTCATTTTCAGATTCTAGACCTTTTGAAGAATACACCCATGTAATTTTTATATTGAGTTTGCCCTTTTTTCCCCTTTAAAATACGTAAAAAACCGATGTGATAATTAACTGCGATATCCGAGCGGGTACGAAGGGCGAACTCGTATCCTAGTCCACTACCCCCACTCCTTTTCCGGGAGCCCCACTCCTCTCGAACAGCTCACCGCCACGAAATAAAAATATATTACATTTTGTGAATTAATAATCGTAAAAAATATTGAAATTTTTTAAAAACCCTTTCCTCTATGATTCTATAAAATCTAAAATCTCGCCACGAAAATTCCAGAGAGTGACTTTTCTGTCGAGTTCGCCCTTAACAGAAAACTTTAAAATGCGAATATCTCGAAACTACGTTTTGTCGAGTTCGCCTTTCGTACCCGGAGCGCCTCATTTATCTTGAGATGGGTGGGAAAAAAACGTCAGATCTCCAGAGTATTTATGTTTATGAAATTTCAGAATTTGGCGGAGGTTTTCCATTTATGCCGTATTTATGGCATCATGGTTTGTTCATACCTTATTCACCCGCTAGTCAAGAACCAGTAGATTTAAGTCCGCATAGAGCAGGATCCGAAATGGGATGTACGCCCGAAAAGACGAAAAGTAAAATTTGGAGAATCGTTGAAGTCATAAATAATTCTTTAGTAGAAAATATACGGAAATAATGAAGGAGGAAAGTGATGAAGAGATGCCGTTGAATCTATCGATGAAACCGCGCAAGCCGGTCGAAATCTGGTCGCCGTGGTCGATGTGCGAGAAGTCCGGGCATATCGTACAACTTCACAGCCCTCCCCAGGCTCCATCGAGCACGACGACGAACTCACTCCGAGCACACCCACACACGCCCGAACGAAGCTTTCAGGTAAAGTGTAAATTATATCATGAATCACTTTTTTCCCTTTTCAAGTATTGATTAATCGATGTAATTACTAAAAATGCCTGTTGCATTTTATTATTCATCGTCTTATAGAACTGGGAAAGTGACACGTGTCTATTCTTTTCTGTTAATTGAATTTAATTTTTTTATTTCAGTGTCAACAATGTGGGAAAACGTTTAAAAGAAGTTCGACGCTTTCAACCCACCTTCTTATACATTCGGATACCCGGCCTTACCCTTGTCAAGTACTGCGGGAAGAGGTTCCATCAGAAGTCCGACATGAAGAAACACACTTACATCCATACAGGTGAGATTCTTTCATTCTTTAGCGTACGAAATGACCCTGGATTGCCTCAAAAATCAGCCCAAATACCAAAGGGCGAAAAGGCCGAGACGAACGTACTAAAGTCGCACGAAAGCGCTTGGTTTCCGAACGATAGAGAAAAATACTCCAGTAAAACCGCTTATTTGCATTTCCCCAAACGAGCATTCGAAGTTTTAAAGTAACAATAGAGGGAACAAAAATGTGGATAGGAGGGAGGGAGTTGTAAGGTGCTCGGACTATTGTTGCTCCGTGCGCCATACACACTCGGCCGAACAAGCGATCGCCGTTGATGTACCGACAAGGTTCGGCTCGGGGCTTCGGTGAAGACTAGAGCATTGTCCACCCGAACGTTCGCCCGCTTCAAGCTAAACCTTGTCACTAGCAGTCTGGACGCTGCTTAAGCGTTCTCAGACCAAGCCATTGAAAACTTGCAGTATTATAGTGGAAAAAGCCTGAAACCCAGTGAAAAGAGTGCCGTCCATGGCAGAAACGCCCAGAAAGGTTGTTTCTTCGCTCTGAGATCGATGATGACTTGCGGAAAAGAAATTCGCAGGGATTCAACCAGGCGGGAGGGTGTTTTGATCGCCCATCAAAAAATTGCTATCTGTGCTAAACATGAAACAAATATGAATATTAAGCATAAAGAGCCGTTTTAAATAAAGCTTTAAAATGGAAATAATGAATTGAGGGGTAAATCGATCCTAAGTAATAAAGATTGATTTCAGTGAAACGTGTCCCGCTCCCTTTGGTATCTGTAAACACACTTAGGTTATTGATAACGGCCCGTTGCCCTTCTAAAGTGCTAATGCCAGTCGAAAATGGAAACAATCAAGAAATGACAATTAAAATCGATAAATTTCGACTTCCTTTCTTTTCCCGAAGTCTCCCAATTCGAAATCATAAATCGGACGATGACACAAAGACTTGATTGGATGATGACCCGCAATGGCTTCCACTTAAACCGTCAAATTAAAACTGATTAAGGCGTCTTTATTGA
>JACGAQ010003781.1:0-24254 GCA_014119065.1 Orius insidiosus
ATTTACGGGGTAGTGGGCGAAACTCCGGGAGAGCGGTTATTCCCAAAGTGCGGTTATGTTCCCCGAGACTACGCTTTAAATTCGAATCTACTTAATCCATTATTGGGGAATACCTCTGGTTTAATTTCATTGATGGAAATATATTGCATACATTATTAAAAATGAAGAACAAAAAAATGTTTGAAAGGAAAAACCCGTTTTAATCTCCCTCGGGCAGAAAAAATATTATGTTGATTAATTTTAATTATCTCTAGATTGGTAACATCATTTTGTTTTTAAAATAGAATTACCTAATTTAATAAAAATATTAATTCCCTTAAGTATAATAAAAAGAAGCTTAATAAAATAAAAGACTGGTTTAAAGCTGTCCCCGCTGGGACTTCTGAAAAGAAGAGGAAAAAGATTTTTTTTTTTAAATTTATAATTAGGTTTCAAAGTAGAAAAATTAAGGTATTAGAAGAGACGCAAACAGCCCAAATTAAAAAAAAGTCAATAATTCTACGTTTTGCTGTAGCTAATCAAACTACACTTTCGACCGTCAGATACAACTGAATTTCAGAGAAAAAAGAAAAAAATGTCACCATTTTCAACATCAAAGGTTAGAAATTTGGTAAAATAGGATGAAAATTGCTGCCGAGCAGGTTCCAGGAAAGACCAAGATATTCTGGTGCCACAATAACTTCTATCAACTAATTTACAAATACACTCTCGATAATTCAAAATCCAAGGGACCTCAAAAAATTTCGAATTATTGAGTTTTTGAATTAACAAGATGTTCGATTTATTGAGGCTGAAAAAATATTTCCAATTACCAAACGCTTCTGGAAGAGTGAGAAAAAACAAACGAAAATTCGAATTACAGAACGTTATGAAAAAGTAATTTCGAAATACTGAGCGTTTTTACACTTATTTTTAATAGACATAGAAAAAATGATTCCTGATAAAACTTGAAATTCGAATTTAGAACGTTGGAAAGGAAAAATTTCGAATTATAAAACGTTTTACTCTGTCTTTTCGAGAAAAAATGGTTTCGAATTATCGAGCGTATCCAAATACAAAGGATTTTCTCGATTTACCAAAGTTACAGGCTAAGAATTCGAATTACCGAAAAATTCGAATTATCGAGTTTCGAATTAGCAAGAGTCGACTGTAATGGAGGAAGAAATGGGTGATAACGAGTATCTCACGACCGTTTCGGCTTAAAAAGCCTCGTCAGGAGAGCTAGTCTCTATCATCATTTATCTTCACTGTGCCCTTATCTCCGAGAGATATAGTAGATACAGCGGGAAGCCGGAAACAAACATCACCCCTTGCGGAATACACATGCAATATGAATTAAAATGTAAAGGTAGAGTATTGCCATGACAGCAACCTGCCATAAAATGAAAAACCAATAATGAGGTGGTGAGTGGCTCTATCTCTTGGAGAACGGTGGCGGGTAAGCTTTAGGCAGACTGTTTCCGGCTTCCCGCGTATCCACTAAATCTCTAGAAGATAGGGGCACAGTGAAAAGATAGAAATGATTGTGATAGAGGGAATAGCTCCTGACGAGGCTTTTTAAGCCGAAACGCGTCGTCAGATACCCGTTATCACTTTCTTCCTCCATATATTGGTTAATTATTTGATACTAAAATCACCCCTTGCGGAATACACACGTATAAGAATTAAAATGTAAATTTTTATTTGAGGTGACTAAAATTGACGAAGCTTATGGCGCCACAGACCACTAATTGCTTTGATCCTATGGGGCCTGGAAAATTTCCTAAAACTCTTGATTCCAAAAATTATAAATAAAGTTTATTAATTAAGTATTTTTACCGAAGATAAAATTGTGTATTTTCTAAAAATAAGCAAACGTTTGAAGTCCAATTAGTCAATATTATGATTGCCTTTCATTCCAATTACGTTGGCTAAATTGTAGTCAATATCCCCTTCAGAACTGGTGTATTTCAAAGGGGACATTGTTTGACTAGACCTTATAATGCAAACTATAAAGTCATAATTAAAGCTATGAAATTAAAATCTATTAAACTGGCTTAAATGAAAACGAGTAAGTTCAACCTGTTTATTTTCACGGAGTTTCTGTGTACGTGTAAGATTAGGGAGAGTCGGGCATACATTTTAAAGCGCTTAAAATGGGCGGCCTTTTCCATTTAGAGGGTTTTCTCCTCGTTTTTTAAGGCTTGAGAAATTATAGCAATGCCATTGACAATTTGTTTTGGACAAAAGCGTCTAAAACTTGTTCTAATTAGGTTGTACAGACTTCTTGACAGTTCTCGACGTCCCGTGGAGTTCTAAGTGGGTCCCAGAAGTTTAATCAACCGTGACGGAGCTACATCTCAACTTTTGAGTTTGGGCGAGATCCATTTTTGTTTAGTAAACATCCTTACAAACTTTGAAAAGTTCGCTTTTAAAAGTGCGACTTAAAAAAAAAAGTCTCTGAATCAATAATCTTACGCAAAATTTGGCACAGCTCTCCCTCAATAGCTAAATCTTAATGCACCTTTTTTCCCCAGAAATACTATCTGAATATGCAACCATATGGCAGGTAAGTTGTGAAAAAAAAAAAATTGACCTCATAATGTTGGCACGCCTGATGAAACGTAACCGAACACTAATTTCCCCATCATCCATTTTGAATTTTACATTCAGCTAACCATGTCTGAATTTTTTTACATACGTCAAAAAGCTTTTTAAACATCGAAAAATAAATTAAATAAACAATTTCCTAATTCAATTAATTGAAAGGTCGAAGTTCAAACACGACAATGCACTAAATAAAGTTAATATCCCGGTCGGATGAGTAAAACAACTGCAAAAGTTAACAATCTGAAAAACGTGACTTGAATTGTACCAGAAAGGGCGGGTAGGGGAGGCAGTTGACACGGCACGAAGCGGTTAGGTGGACGAGACCGACCAGTTTACTACTCCTAACTTCTCTCCCGATGTTCAAGACTCAAATTATTCGTACATGTTTAAAATTTTAACTGAAAAGTCCAATCTGGGTATAAAGGCACCGATTTTTTAAAATGCAATGGGGTTCAAAATTTTTTTTCTGAGAAAAGATGGGTCCATAGTTTGTTTCAAATTCAAAAATATAATTTTGAAAAAAATTACCTGTAGCAAGAGCGTTGGCGAAGAGTAGAAAACATGGTTTAAACCAAAACATTTTTTCTGAAATCACATTCACACAGCACGTTAAAATTGTTGACCATGGTTAAATTTTGAAGAGAAAAAAAATTAGAACGAAGGAAATGGGAGGGGGGTTTTCTTCTTTGTTCACGGTTGTTTTGGGATCCTAACTTGGCAAAGGTCGGGACGCGACTGGGTTTCACAACCGCCCACCCCGAGAGGCGATCCCGCCCTTCGCCACCCCTATTCCCACTAAAGCGGGGATCAGGGCAAAAGGACTCGAGAAAAGACACTGAAGGGAGAAAAAAAAGTCAAGGAAAAAGAACCTTTTCGGACTTGTCATGATTAGTCACTGTAATCGTGTTAACATCAAAAAAATAAAATCGGACAACCTTATTTATTTAAACAATTTTAGATAACTAAAAATTTGATAATTTTCACCATTTTCGGTTTTTTTATTTTATGTTGCGGTAATATGTGGAATGTAAATACATAATCCGGGGTTTATTTCGTAAACAATAATTCTGAAAGGTATGTAGATGAACGTAATTTTGTTTTTATTTTTTTCAAACCAACCGCGAAAGAGCTTAATCACGTATTTGAAAAGTTGAACTGTTTGTTTTCATGATTCAAATATTAATGTGATAAATAAATCATTTATTAATCCTTTACGCTTGCAAAAATCGGAAACAAATTCTCTATTTGGGCCTAAAAATCATAAATTTGTCCCCAATTGGAGGTTGAAAACCGAGATTACATCAGTTTAACTTCATTTTAAACCGGCTGATCAAAAAACCCTTTCATCGAAATCGGTCTGTTAGAAAATATTTCCCGAGGTTCAAATTTGTTCGTTTTTATAAGCGGGATGGGTTAAACCTTTTTACGAACGAGCGATTCTCCTTTTAGGCAGGTAGTAAAAAAAAAAGGCTTTTATTTCATGATGACATAAACGTCTGGCGTGACGGAAAATATCGTGACAATAAACGTTTTATAAAATTGCTTCGTTTATAAATTGAGGCAGTTTGTTAAAATATTGGTAAATAAATTGCTTAATGCCAACAATTTTTTAATTTGATCAATCGAATGTGGGAGCATCAATCGGGGTTTGAAATGAATTGAGTTTTTCCATTAAGGTTGAGAAAAGAGAGCCTCTTTTGCATTAAGCTCAAGTTTCCTTTCTGAAAGTAAGGGCCAGTCGGCGACCGTCCTTCCTCCAGCGAATAAGATTACCGAATCCTAAGGTAGGCATCCTTGAAATTGGTTTAGTGATTCATAGTTACTCTCAAAAACTCCCAAAATTACAGAGTATTTAATAAATTCAAAACTTCTTATTTGCAGTCTCCCAACTTAAAGTCTCATTTCACCTATTTGCACGTCCTCACATATTAGGGGAGCTCTAGAGTTGCCGACAGAGTAAAATTTTTTTCTCTCAATTTAAACTTTTACTACTACTACCCTTTCCCCAGGAGAATCTCCTTAAGAGCCATTTTATCTCAAATCAATGTTTACATGATTAAAAATAATAAAATAATAAAAATAAAATTTAGTAATAAAATTCGTCTTAAGCACTAAAAACAATTTAATCTGACCCTCCTTTACTCTCCTTAGAAGTTTATTTGGGTGGTAAAACAACCTCGGCACTTTCTAATTTAATTAGATTCCCATTACAAAGAAAATTTGTTTTTTTAAAAGTTCACTCTCTTTGGGAGAGATTTACTTGTCATCTAATATTTAAACCCTAATTTGCGGGCTTACAATGTCTTTTCTCCTTTATTCCCTCGCACTCTCCCGCCTGAACAAGGGTTGAATATATTAACTTTATCCGTTTTAATTAAAAAATAGGCTTCAAACAAAAAAGGTTATTACATTGAAAAGAGGAAAAGAGGATAAAGATTTGAAAGAATTTTGATTGGAAAAAAATTTAAAAGGATTTTTATTGTGCAGGTTTTCACAGAAGTAGGGAGATTACTTCATAAAAACTGTAGGATTACATCGTTTTTTTCGATTTTATTTGTCAACGTGTTAACCGGGATGCTGTTTTGATTAACTTCAGGTTGATATTCCTGTAAATAAAGACCAATGGGTCGAAAGAGAAGGAGAGGGAAAGAAGGGAAAAAAGCACTTCAGAGGCTAAGAACTTTTCAGTAGAATGAATCCTCTTTCGTTTTGTCCATTGAGAGTTTTTAGATTGACAGAGTTTCTTACTTGAACTTACTCTGTGAACCGTTCCCAATACAGAAAGAACTACAAATGCTTTCCTTTTTTTTACTTTTCTTTTCGTTTAAGGAGTAAGGAGAAGAGCAAAAGCAGACGAGATCACAATGAAGTCTCGTAAATCAATGAGTCAGCTCGAGATGCGGGCTCTATATCTTATGTCTCATTATTCGCTTTAATGAAACTTTTAAATAACACTTTTCTACGTCCGATCTTTTCGACTTCCGAATATTTCTTTGAAAAACTTTCGCTCTTGACCTTCTGAAGAACTCAAGAACCATCAAGAAGAAGGGTTCAATGATAGAAGACCCTCTCCCAAAAACCGTTCATGAAGGGTACTACAATAACTTCTCCTTCAAGAAAGTTAACAAGCTTCAAGCTTCATTAACTAAGTTAATAATTGTTCGAACCGCAGTTTGAAACTCCTGGAGCATGCGCAGAAGGATTTGTACGTCTAACGTCAGATGACTTCAGATTTGACAGAACAACGCGTTGAACGACGTCAAAGACGTCCAAATCCTTCTTCACATGCTCCAGGAGTTTGAAGCTGTTTGGAAACTCCTGGAGCCTGCGCAGAACGATTTGTCCGTCAAAATCTTTAGTCATGACGTCAAATTTGACGTGCAAATCCTTCTGCGCACGCTCAGTAGTTTCAAACTGCGGTTGGACCAAGCCGTAAAATCGCCATTTTTCAGTCCTGTGTTGCTCCAAATCAAAGCTCACACAAATCGACACTTCAGCTTTTTTCCCCCTCTATAAAGGTATTGTTTATTAAAATATGAGCTCCCTTTGTGCGATAGTCATGAGAAACTCATCTTAATATATTCAAAATCGACCTTAACATTCCTTTAGTCTTTGGAGCATCGAGGAATGAAGGACACGCCTGCGTGTACAAATCGGGATCCCGGCATTTCCTGCTTTCATGCACATCATACGAAGAAAATACAAATTAGGTGCGAATTATAAAATGTGTAAACAACTTCGGTTCAATAACAAATAACTTCAGGAAACATCTGAGAGTCGTAGCAGTAATTTTAAAAATACCAAGTTAAAAACTTCCTCAAAGAAGTTATGTAATACCCTCCACTTCGGGTTTTTGATGAAGGGTCTTCCAGACCCCGGAGGGTCAACCTTCACTCCTGAAAGTTCTTCTTTATACTTCCCCCTCCTTAACTTCTCCTCCGTTATATTAGGTGTACAAATGAACTCGGCCACAGGGTAATTTGAATTTTGTAGATTTTAGCCGAGTTTTTTACACCTAGTAGTTCATTTTTTCAAAATTTGAACATTTTAGGCGTTAAAGTCCATCAAAAGTTGACCTTCCGTGTAAGAAGGTTTTGAAGTATAACCATTAAGAAGGTTAATTTTTAAAGGCTTGTAAATCGTAAACCGTTACAGATATTGAAAAAATGCACTAAATAAAATCTGTTGGAAATTTAATTCTCTTTAATTTTTATTCTATTTTTTTTTCTCTAGGACGCACTGTTTTCAAGATAAATTTGTTAAAAAAAAAATTATTTTCCAAAATGGTGCACCTAGAAAAAAATAATTAAGAACAAATTTATAGAGAATTAAATTTCCTACAATTTTACTTATTAGTACAAAATGAAACTCGGCCCATAGGGTAAATTTGAATTTTGTAGATTTTAGCCGAGTTTCATTTTGTACACCTAGTAGTTCATTTTTTCAAAATTTTGAACATTTTAGGCGTTAAAGTCTATCAAAGTTGACCTTCTCCGTGTAAGAAGGTTATTAAAGTATAACCATTAAGAAGGTTAATTTTTAAAGGCTTGTAAATCGTAAACCGTTACAGATATTGAAAAACACTAAATAAAATCAGTTTGGAAATTCAATTCTCTTTAATTTTATTCTATTTCATTTTTTCTCTAGGACGCACTGTTTTCAAGATAAATTTGTTTTTAAAAAATTATTTTCCGAAAATGGTGCATCCTAGAAAAAAATAATTAAGTACAAATTTATCGAAAATTAAATTTCCTACAATTTTCATTTATTAGGTGTACAAAATGAATTCAGCCACAGGGTAAATTTGAATTTTGTAGATTTTAGCCGAGTTTCATTTTGTACACCATACTTAAAAAGTGGAATGTCTTCCTCGAAATTGGGGAAATGAGATTTTGCGTGATAAATGAGGATTGCTTAATGTTTTTTAAAGCGTTGAGTATTCAAATGAAGTCGCGGTCGATTAATAGATATGGAGTGTGAAAGACTGGGGCATAGGCAGATGTTTAATTCATCCCAAAGACGATATCCGTCATTCGAATACCAACCAACTACTTCTCAAGGATCTAACAGTTTCCCCTTCCCGTCTTATAATCCTATTCTTAATTTTTTTTCTCTCTCTTCTCTTCCCTCTATTTAAAATGTAAGTTTGTATTTTTTTGTCGAATTCCTAACGACCCTGATTGAAACCATGTGCTTTCGTTTCTTATGAACTTAGGAACCGTTTTTTTTCTTGGACAAAGAGGCTCATTCAAGAAAATACGCTGAAAGAGATTTTGGGATTTTGAGGGTTCTTTGATGCAGCCGAGGGCAAGGTGAATCTAAAGCCAAACGTGTTTGTGAAATTTCTCGGATGAAAAAAGAGGAAAAACACCAAAAAGTGGCTGCTTTTCGTCAGAAAACGCCAGGAAATAGGAAAAGAACTAGTTTGAAGAGCTCCCAACGAAAACTTCCATAAAGAGAAGTAACTATAGGATGGGAAAGTATAAAAGGGGAGAAGTTTAGGGAGGGAGAAGTATAACGGAGGAGAAGTTTTGGAGGGGGAAGTATAAAGGAGAAGTTTAGGGAGGGGGAAGTATAAGTAGGAGAAGTTTAGGGAGGGGGAAGTATAACGAGGAGAATTTATGGAGGGGAAGTATAACGGAGGAGGAGTTTTGGGAGGGAAGTATAACGGAGAAGAAGTTTTTAGGGAGGATGAAATTTTCCAAGTTTTTTTTTCAAGGTAGAAATAATGGGCTCTTTGACCAGGGATGTGCCTCTCGTAACGAGTGGAAGTATGAAATTTCTCCCTACTAACATGATAATAAAAAAAATGACATTTTTTTCCACCAAAACTTCGTAAAAATATGTGAACATTTGGTGAAAATCGGTTGGAAAATGAGGCCGTTCCGGAAAAAAAAAGTACTGGTTTGAAGAGCTTCCAACGAAAACTTCCTTAAAGAGAAGTATCTATATAGGAGGGGGAAGTATAACGGAGGGACGTGAAACGTAGGGGGACTATATGGGAGGGAAGTATTTGGAGGGCAAGTATAACGGAGGGGGAAGTATATGGGAGGGGAAGTATAACGGAGGGGGAAGTTTAAGTGAGGGGTAGTATAACAGAGGGTGAAGTATAACGGAGGGGGAAGTATAAGGAACGGAAGAGGAGTATAAGGGAGGGAAAGTATAAAGGAGAATTTTCCAAGTTGGTTTTTTCGAAAAATTTTCTAAGTTTATTTTTGAAAAATTGTCCGAGTTTTGTTTTTTTCCCAAAATTTTCCGAGTTTTTTTTTTTCAAAAATTTTCTAAGTTTTTTTTTAATTTTTCCAAGAATCAAGGTAGATATAATGGGATTTCTGACCAAGGGATGCCTCCTCTCGCAAACGGAAGAAGTTTAGGGAGCGAGAAGTATAACGGAGGAGAATTTTATGGAGGGGAAGTATAACGGAGGAGGAGTTTTGGGAGGGGGAAGTATAACGGAGAAGAAGTTTTTAGGGAGGATGAAATTTTCCAAGTTTTTTCAAGGTAGAATAATGGGCTCTTGACCCAGGGATGTGCCTCTCGTAACGAGTGGAAGTATGAAATTTCTCCCTACTAACATAATAAAAAAAATGGCATTTTTTTCCAACAAAACTTCGTAAAAATCGATTCGTAAAAATCGTAAAATGATTAATGAACCAACTTAAGCTTATTATTTATAAAATTTGTTGTAATTAATATAAAAAAAACTTACCTATTGAAAAAAAGAAAAGTAGTTTCGAAGAACACAATCCCCAGCCGCAGCTCTGGACAGGAAATTTCCTGTCCTGTGATAACAAAAAAAAGTTGAAGAAAAAAAAATATCTTTAATGAATTTGAAATAGTAAGTGCATTTTAATTTTTTATTTTACGTAAAATTGGATATTTTTGTTTTTTATGGAGCCAAAAAATTGAGAAGGCAGTGGTTTCATCTGAATTAAAAATTTTGGTCATCCAAAAGTAAGTTTACTTCTAATACTGTTATTGTTTTAAATTTTCTTTTTGATATTAGTATAACAATTAGTAGAAACGCCATTAAACAAAAATGAAATAAAAATTAATTGTGAAAGGGGGGGGGGGGGTATCGAAAAAGAAGGTTGGCAGCACTGTCTTCCCCCGCCCTAATTAATTCTCATCCCTTTCGATCACCGGTCAATCGGTCACTCGTTCCTTCAGATTTTTTCGTATGTACATTTAAAGTCATTTTTAAAGGGCATTGGCACAAAAATGTTGTTTCTAAATTTGCATCTAGAGTAAAATAATGTTATTTTATTCAAAAGAAATTTGAAATTCCAGCTTTTTGAAAATCGCATTTCCTTTCGTTTCCCTTTTTATTTTTTCCCCAAATAAACAAAAAAATGTTGGAAAAAAATCCCAAAAATACAGTCCAAATTTTTGTTCCGTTCAATTTCAAAATTAGTCATTTTTGGTCCATCCGGGACGGAAAAAAGCGCTGGAATTTGGGGAGAAATGCGAAAAATAGATGATTTTTCACAAAAGAAATGGCGAAGTTTCCATCCCCCCCCCATTCCCGACAAACTTGAACATGCAAGGAAGGCGTTGGTAAGCGTTCGGAATCGACCGTTTTCTTTTTAGTCGTGAATTAAAGTCGCCATTTTGGTTTTTTGAAAATCTATTTTTGATTTGATTTTGATTTTTTCGTCCCAAGATGAATTTAACCCCTTTATTTAATTTCTTTTTATATTTTATCTTTGGCTTATAAAATCGAGTAAGTTATCTTTAATTTAAGTTTTTCTAGAATTTAAGTTAATCCAAAAACAGGAAGGAAGATTACAAAAATTTGAAGAAAATAAGCAAAAGGGTAGAAAATTGTCGATTTCCGGGTGTATCCCTAGGAAAACGCCCGAAAATAGGGTAAAACGTATTTTTTTGGCCAATTAACCGAGGAAAAAGCAAAAATCCTGTAAATAGGGTGTTTGTTGTCAGATTGGAAACGATAGCTTTGTTCCAACCGCAGTTTGAAACCGGTTTGAAACTCCCGAGCATGCGCAGAAGGACAGACAGATGACTTCAGATTTTACGGACAAACGGGAGAAATTTGATACTCCCACCGTTTGCGAGAGAGGCATCCCATGGTCAGAAATCCCATTATATCTACCTTGATTCTTGGAAAAATTAAAAAAAAAACTTAGAAAATTTTTTGAAAAAAAAAAAACTTAGAAAATTTTTTGAAAAGAAAAAACTCGGAAAATTTTTGGGAAAAAAACAAAACTCGGACAATTTTTCAAAAATAAACTTAGAAATTTTTCGAAAAAACCAACTTGGAAAATTCTCCTTTATACTTTCCCTCCCTTATACATCCTCTTCCGTTATACTTTCGTTCCCTTAACTTCCCCCTCCGTTATACTTCCCCTCATACTTCCCCCTCCGTTATACTTCCCCCCTTACTTCCCCTCCATACTTCCCCTCCGTTATACTTCCCCTCCATATACTTCCCCCTACGTTTTACGTCCCCTCCGTTATACTTCCCCTCCTATATAGTTCCTTCTGTTTAAAGAAGTTTTCGTTGGTAGCTCTTCAAACTTGTACTTTGATTTTGAAACCTTGAAAACACTAGAATCGTCCTAATTTTTTCCCCCGCCAAATCCATCACTACTTTATCAATCCTCCTTTTATTCCTTTTCTTGTCTTTTCAAGAGAGATTGGATCATTCGGAGAGGAACGATTTTGATTCAAGGGGGAAAGCGTTCTAATCGAAAGTCGAGGGCGTGGAAATCGTTTTCCTGGAAAAAAAAAAGCGGTTACGTCTTGCCAAGACAAAATTTTCTTTATGCAAGAGCCCAGAAAAGGAGAAAACAATCAACAAAAAGAAAATTCATATTCATTTATTTTTAACACACAAACCAGGATGTCTACGAGTGGGTCAAAAGATGACGCATCTGTTGCTAAAAAAAAAAGATTAATAAAAATAAGTTCTTTCTTTTACGGATTTATTATTTTTAGATTCAACACGTGTTTGCTGAGTAGTGACAATAATTGTGACTTGGGAATGTGAGACCAAGCCCATTTTAAAGGATAAACAAAACCGTACAAACAAAACATTACTTACAAAGCCAACTTCTTTTATTATGCAGGTTAAAAATTTCTGAAAAAAAAAAAATTAAAATCTAGAAGAAAAAGGCTTCCTTACTTTTCCTTTTTCATCTTCAGGAAGTTTTCGTTCTTTTATGCCGTTTCAATATCCTCTTAGAACAAAAGACAATTAAAAAAAAAGACAAAAAATGCTACTTACTCAATTCAACATTGTTTTTTCCATGCACTGCTTTATTACTCTTTCAACCATATTTTTCGTGCTTCCGTAGCCTGAATGAACAAATATAAACTATAAAAATAAAAAGGTGATCTTACCGGTTTACAATAAACGCTTGAAAAAAGCAATAATAGGATGAACGCTTTCATCATGGTTAAATGATTACAAAATGTCTTCTGGGGATTTTATATATAAAATTTTTGTTTTTGTTAGAACTTCACGGTTTTTGAAAATTATGAAATCAATGAAGGCTTTTTTTTCTTGATAAAAAGACGTTCAAAGAGGCGACGTCAAAAGCATTTTTTATATAGACCTTGGTTCACTGTCCATTTTGAAGCTTAAAAAAAATCCATTTCAAACGTCTACAATCGGGAAATGAGGGTTTTTTTCAAGGTGGGGAGTTAATAAAAAAAGACAATAAAAATATTGCAATTATCTCATTCATTTTCCAAGAACATCAAGGAAATCATCGTAAAAAATGATCTTTTAGTCAATGCGGCCGTCCGTCGCATTTTTTGACTTTTTTCTGATAACATTAATCCTAACCTTATTATTTCAACCAAATTTTAAGAAGTTTTGTAATAGAAAAATAATGAAGTTATAATATAATGTCACTTTATTTTATTGGGGGGGGGGGGGGGGGTAATTCGGATTTTTCCGGTTTTTTGCTTGTTTCCCCAAAACGGTACGTCGTAGCAAAAAATATTTAAGTTTAAAAAGAACGCTAACTAAATTTTCTTTAAATATCGTTCTATACAATTTTTTGGGCGGCCAACGGTGCTCGAGCTACGCGGCGACGAAAATATTAAATTTGTTGACCTTGGGGAGATGGAGCGTGATTTTTCGCGGTTTTTCGCTTGTATCTCGAAAACGGTACGTCGTAGCCAAAAAATATCTAAGTTAAAAAAGAAAGCGGACTAAATTTTCTATAACTTTTGTTTAATAAAATGTTTTTTACGACCAACGGCGTCCGAGCTACACCGTGGCAAAAAAAAACGAGAAAAAAAATTGACCTTGCGGCGATGGAGCGTGATTTTTTGCGTTTTTTCACGTATCTTCAAAACGGTACGTCGTAGCCAAAAAATGTATTATACAAAAATAAAAGGTGATTAAATTTCCTACATATTAGACGAAATCAACTTTATTGCTGGATCGGCTGTGTCCGAGTTGCAAAGCGATGAATACTTTTTTTTTTCTCAATCCTCATACATTTTCGGTGTGGACAAAGGGACGAAAAAATAAACCAAGTTGGTGATATAATTGAGATCGATTACTAAAGCGGGCGTATGACAAACAACAATGGACTTGGTATATTAGTTTATTTGGATGAAAAGGGGGAACGTTAAAAATGTTTGACAGAACGGCTATTGAAGAAGAATCTAGATGGCCGCTTATTATTACTGTAGTTTTTTCTCATGGTACAAAGAGTTTTTTTTAATTTTAAGTGATTCAATAAATTTCACCATCAGATTAAGGCAATGAGTAGTATCTTTATTTTGCCCAGATTTTGATGTTTTAGAAGTAAGGCATACATTTCTATTAATATAAAGTAGGCAGATTCATAAGTAATAGTTTGATGAGCTTCCAACGAAAACTTCCTTAAAGAGAAGGAACAATATAGGAGGGGGAAGTATTAAGTAGTGGGGAGTATTAAGGAGGAGGAAGTATTAAGTAGGGGGAAGTATGTAAGTTTAGAGAGGGGAAGTATAAAGGAGAGAAAGTTCAAGGAGGGGAAGTACAAAGGAGGAGGAATAATAATTTCAAGCATTTAGGCAAATTTTCATTTTTTTTTTTCGAACAATTTTTAGCTATTATTCCTTTTTTTTTTTTTCAAAAATTGTCTAAGTTGTTTTTTGTGCGGAAAATTTTCTTTCTTTTTTAAATTTTTTTTGTCAAAAATTTTCAATGTTTTTTTATTTTTTGAAGAATTCGCAGTTTTCTTTTTTTTCGAATTGTCTAATTTTTTTTTTTTTTATCAAGGTAGAAATTATGGGCTCTTTGCCCAAGGGATGTGCTTCTCGTAACGGGTGGAAGTATGAAATTTCTCCCTACTAAAAAACAAACAAAAAAAAATTATTTTACACCAAAAATTTGTAAAAAATATAAGGAGTATTTGGTGAAAATAGGACCTGTTTGGCCGCAGCACAGTTTTTAAAATTTCAAACCTGCATATCTTCGCCATTTTTTCGAAGTTCAAAAATCGCAGATGATAATTTCTTGTTCGCTGACTGGATGAAAATCTGGTGAAAATTGGTTGAAAACGGAAAGAACGGCCGGCCGGCACCATAGACGTAGAATATTCGATTTGACCCTCCGGGGTCAGGAAGACCCAAAAACTTGACCTGGAGGGTATCACAATAACTTCTTTAAGGAAGTTAAAAATGAGGATTTCTTTAGTTTTACTCAATTTTATGTGAGATAATATTTTTTTCTCTCTCTAAATAATAATCTCTTGTCAGAATTATCTCGAACTAAAAATAGTCTTGATCGAACACCCAGGGTTTTTAATTGATATGATTCATAAATCTGAGAAATCGTTATTACTAGGGAAAAAATAAAAGTTTCAGTATACCTAAACAGTTTATTAGCCAATAACGTGCCAATATAAATAAATACAATCAAAGCTATTAAAACAAAAAGGAATATTGAGCCCTCGAGTAAAAATGGAAGAAACATATCACAAACTATAAAATAAGTACCGAAAATCAATTTTATGGTCCCGCATAATCGGAAATAATATCAAAGGAATGTCTGAGATTCAACAATTCAATAAATAAACTTTCCTACAGTGATTGCACAAACACAAAAGTACAAAGTACAATGTGTATAAAAGTAAATAAAATTATAACAAAAATAAAATATAAATAGAAACAAAAAAAGGACGGAAAAACAAAAATACTGTGGACTTAAAATAGCTGTAATTTAGAAAAAGATAAAATCCAATGAAAAATGAGGGAAAAAAATTAGACAAGCTAATTTGGCAACACTAATTTTTAACTCCAAAAATCTAGAGAAAAAAATTACTGAGCACTCACACAACCATAGAACGCCATTCAACTAATTTTTGACACAAATTTTAATTTAAAAAATCCAAAATCTATTTACAGCTAAATACTAAATTTCAGAAAAATTAATCAAAAAGGGTATAAAAATTCGTCTAATTAAAAATAGGGCTAGTTGACTATGAGTATACAATGTTAAAAACCGAATTTCTAGTTATTTCAATGGAAAAAAAGGGGCATTTTTCTGTCATGGTGTTTTTATAGAGGATTTCGCCTCTTTAAACCCGTTAAAAACTAATCTTTTACATATTTTCAAGTTTTATATAAAGATCTGCCGTTTCTTCATGTTCGCTTTCGGTATCGGCGGAACCGGAACGCTCAAGGGCGCCGTTTTTCGACTCATTTAAGATCTGAAAAAAGGAAAATAGACATTAATAAGATAGAATTTGATAACTTGGTTTCAAACTATTTCAGGCACATTAAAAAAAGTTCATAAAAGTCTAAAGCATTTAGGCCCTTACTCCGGTAGAAAAAATTCCAGAAGATGCCTCTCTATATGAATAAGAAATGACATAAATTTCGGATCAAAAAACCAAACGGTTTTCGAGAAAAACGGGTTATCATTTTTTAGGAAAACCTCAATATCTCAAGAAATGATGATCCCACAGTGCTCTATTTCTTTGTAAATTGTTTAACCTCTGAAGACGCATCTTTGAGAATTTTTTGAAATTTTTCCTTAACTTTTAAGTCTGTAAAATTAATTTTTATAAATTTTGAGAGGCCAGAAAAAATAATTCCCTTCAAGGAGGCGACGCCAAATTAATACAGCTTTTAGAGGGACCTCCCTAATTTTTTCATATTAGGTGTACAAAATGAAACTCGGCCACAGGGTAAATTTGAACTTTGTTGATTTTAGCCGAGTTTCATTTTGTACACCTAGTAGTTCATTTTTTCAAAATTTTGAACATTTTAGGCGTTAAAGTCCATCAAAAGTTGACCTTCTCCATGTACGAAGGTTATTGAAGTATAACCATTAAGAAGGTTAATTTTTAAAGGCTTGTAAATCGTAAACCGTCACAGATATTGAAAAAATGCACTAAATAAAATCTGTTGGAAATTTAATTCTCTTTAATTTGTATTCTATTCATTTTTTCTCTAGGACGCACTGTTTTCAAGATAAATTTGTATTAAAAAAAATTATTTTCCGAAAATGGTGCATCCTAGTAAAAAAAATTAAGTACAAATTTATAGAAAATTGAATTTCCAAAATTTTTATTTATTAGGTGTACAAAATGAAACTCAGCCACAGGGTAAATTTGAATTTTGTAGATTTTAGCCGAGTTTCATTTTGTACACCTAGTAGTTCATTTTTTCAAAATTTTGAACATTTTAGGCGTTAAAGTCCATCAAAAGTTGACCTTCTCCATGTACGAAGGTTATTGAAGTATAACCATTAAGAAGGTTAATTTTTAAAGGCTTGTAAATCGTAAACCGTCACAGATATTGAAAAAATGCACTAAATAAAATCTGTTGGAAATTTAATTCTCTTTAATTTGTATTCTATTCATTTTTTCTCTAGGACGCACTGTTTTCAAGATAAATTTGTATTAAAAAAAATTATTTTCCGAAAATGGTGCATCCTAGTAAAAAATAATTAAGTACAAATTTATAGAAAATTGAATTTCCAAAATTTTTATTTATTAGGTGTACAAAATGAAACTCAGCCACAGGGTAAATTTGAATTTTGTAGATTTTAGCCGAGTTTCATTTTGTACACCTAATATTTTTCGAGTATTTTATGAAATTTAAGCTGTTTTTCGCAATAAAAGTGAATGATGAAGTTAAAAATTAATGTTATTATTAAAAAATCAATAAATGCCAAAATGCTCCCCTTCACTATATTCTTCTTTGAGTTAGAAATCCACTGCTTTTAAGCCATGTGCTAATTTCAGGCTTCTTCAGGCAAATTAAAAAATAGGTAGAAAACATGCTTCATGCAGCCATTTAAGCCATTGTGAACTTACTCGACCCATTTCCAAGGTTCAATAGGCGTTGAAGGTGTCTTCAGCTGAGAAAGTACAAAAACCTTAAGTCTCAACAATTTTTTTTTTAAATTAATATCATGCGATTAGTTATGTTAGTGATGGTGATTATGAACACCGAAAAGCTTCCATAAAGCGTGATAAGTGATTATTGAAAAATAAGATATCTTACATCATTTTTATTCATTTGAAGTAATATTTCTTGGAGTTGTTTGACTTTTTCGGAGTCGCCGATGTGACTTCTGAGCTCACCTTCGGTTAATATTTCCGAATTCTGAAAAAATTTCAATATAAGTTTTTTTTTGAGGAAAGTAAAAACCTTAAGTTCGAGTCGAGAGATTTTCTGATTAAGTTCTGCGACGAGTTGAGAACTTTCTGCGTCGCGTATTCTAGCCATCATGAGCTCATCTTTCATTTTGGATTCAAGGTCGGTATATTTGTGGATTTGCTCGCGGCATTTGGCAACTTCTTCTTTAAGTTTGGCTTCCGAAGCTTCTAAAGATTCCGCTAATCGTTTATTGTATTCGTCTTGACGTTTCAGCTGGTTCGATCCGACCTGAACTTGAGTTTCGAGCTCCATTACTTTCAATCGGACTTCCTTCAATTCCATAACGGCTTCCATTTCTTTCAGTCTCGTACTCATCAGCTCTTCCTCTAAACGCTGAACGTCGCCACTTCTCGAACCAGAAAACAAGCCAAGCTTTTTAGGAGTGGAATCTGGTGCAGGAGCTGGTTCTGAACGATGTTCCTAAAAATTTTTATTACGAAAGAAAAAAAAAATTTTTTTTTGGTTTTACTTGAAGATGCCGCTGCCACTGCGAGCTTAATTCGGTCACCCTTTGTCGTAAATCTTTCAAACTCAAATTCGCTTCTGCCTCCCTCAATTTAACCGCAATCAATTCCTCTTGAAGATGAGCAACTGAATTATCTACAGTGCTTTCTCTTAACGTTTTTTTATCCTAAAAAAAAAGAATAATATTTGCAATTATAATATTGAATAACCCACCTGTTCTAAGTCTTGGATTTTAGAGCGAAGGTCGCGGATTAGAGCATCTTTTTCGGCCTCATTCAACCGAACTTTAAAAAGCTCTTCTTGAAGACAAGAGACCATTTCTTCTTTTTGAAAAAGTTGCTCCTTTTTAGCAGTTATTTCGTCCAATGAACTTTGACATGAATTGTGCTGTAACATTTTAGTTAATATAAGTTATAAAGGCTATAAAAGTGGAATTTGGCAGAAAAAATTCCAGAAGATGCTAATTTATGTGAATAAGAACTTACATTATTTTCAGATCAAAAAACCGGACGGTTTTCGAGAAAAACGGATTTTTCATTTTTTAGAAAAACCTCAATATCTCAAAAAATGATGATCTCACAGAGCTAAATTTTTTTGTAAATTGTTTAACATCTAAAGACGCATCTTAGAGAATTTTTTGAAATTTTTCCCTTTACTTTAAAGTGTGAAAAATTAATTTTTATAACTTTTGAAAGGTCAAAAAACGTTATTCCCTTCAAGGAGGTGACACCAAATACAGCTTTTAGAGTACCATTCATAATATTTTCAGATTGTTCAAGCAATCGATCGATCTGGTGGTTTTATAAATTTTTTCTTAATTTTTGGTTCACTTTATTATTACGAAAAACAGGTTTTCAGAAAATTTTAAAAATACAGTTCTACCACCTTGAAAAATCTGAAAAAATTATGAGAGGTACATTTTAGGTCCCTCTAAAATCTGTATTAATTTGGTGTCGCCACCTTGAAGGGAACCATTTTTCTGACCTCTCACAAGTTAAAAAAATTAATTTTCCACATTTCAAAGATTGGGAAAATTTTTTTTAATTCTCAAAGATGCATCTTTAGATGGTAAACAATGTAAAAAAAATGAGCTCTGTTGGAGTTTTCGAGATATTGAGGTTTTCCTAAAAAACGATAAACCCCTTTTTTCAAAAAATTTTTTTGATAGATTTAGATTTTTATTTATATAGAGAGGCATTCTTAATTTTTTTCGGCCAAAATGCCTTGAAAAAGAGAGAGAATTACGTTTTGTTCAATGGCCATAGAAAGATTTTTGATTTCTTCTTGGGCGTTTTCTAATTGATGGGTTGTCTGCAAATGTGTCATTCGTAACGCCTGCAATTCTCGAGTGACCGTAAAAAATGGTTTCTTCTTCTTCCGCCCTCGAAACCTGACCTCTTACAAGCCTATGCGCAAGTTCGACGATTCCGCTTCCAGAAGTTCCACCCTTTGTCGCAAAAGTCGGTTTTCTTGTCTTAACCTCTGTAAAATCGGTATTTAGACAGAGATCTCCACATTTTTTTAACATACCCTAAGTTCGACCATGTCTTCTTGCTCTTTGGTTTTCATGACTGTATATTCTTTCTTAACTTTTGCATTTTTTTCGCATTAAACTTAACATTATATGCTAAATTCATTAACGACTCAGGATCAGCATCGGCCCTCACAGGTAACTCTTTGTGGAAAAACTAAAAAAAAGTAAAATAAACAATATAAAACAAAGTAGGGCAAAAATTAATCGATTACTGCGTGATTACTTCATTATTAAAGTTCGATTACTTGATTAATTTTAGGCGTTAAAGTCCATCAAAAGTTGACCTTCCCGTGTAAGAAGGTTATTGAAGTATAACCATTGAGAAGGTTAATTTTTAAAGGCTTGTAAATCGTAAACCGTCACAGATATTGAAAAAATGCACTAAATAAAATCTGTTGGAAATTTAATTCTCTTTAATTTTCATTCATTCATTTTTACTCTAGGACGCACTGTTTTCAAGATAAATTTATTTAAAAAAAATTATTTTCGAAAATGGTGCATCCTAGAAAAAAATAATAAGTACAAATTTATAGAAAATTAAATTTCCTACAATTTTTCACCTAATAAATGATTAAGAAACACAACACTACTTTGATATAAAATACATACTTTCAACATTCCTTCCATATCTAAACATAACAAGTCATCTTTCCCCATAGTCAATAAAGCGAGAGCGACCTTTAAAAAAAGATAAATCAAGAATTTTACATTTTAAATTTTACTTTAAATAGCGTATCCATTCCTTCCGATAGAAAAACGTCAATAATTCGACATGCTGTGGGAATGGCAAGCGCAGTTGTAAAAAGCGTTAAAAACCACGAACTTGCGTACATCGATGTATGAAATCCTTGAGAATTAAAATGATTATGGAGCTCCGGTATAAGCTCCTGAAAAAATCAAATTGAGCATTTTGAATAAAAAGTTAAGATTTTATACCTGAACTAAATTTTCTAACTGGTACATACAAAGGCCAAGTTCGGCCATAGTTGGTTTAAACATATCCCTCATTCGGTAATCCTTCATCAGTTTGACGAAAACAGCGAAAGCTTCTTCCTCCGGCATCTGCTTTAAAAAGGACAAAAAAAGGCCAAAGTCATTCCCTAGTAGAAGACTGCTGTTAACTTTATGGGTTGCTCAGCAACCCTTATGGTTAGTAAAATAGAAGAAATTTTATGAGGAGGTTTTTAAGGGTTCATAAAATTTCTTCAATTGTGTTAGACCTTCACCAAAAAAAGGGGAAAAAAGGCAGTTACCAGCATCAATAAAAGGCCGACGATAAAACCGGAACCTTGGCAGTAACCGACTTCTCGATCATGTAGCGAATATGCTTTCATTACATTAAATAATGATTCTTGACCAATCCCATCTTTTTCTTTAAACATATCATGTTCTGGGTATGTCCTTGCGATATCTCTTCGAATCACCTTTAAAAAAAAAAATTATACAGGGTGTCCAGAAAAAACATGGCTGGGAGAGCGTTAAAAAGTGGTTTTTATGAAAAAAAGAGTTGAAAGTAAACCCCTTTAGAAGGAAAAGAAAAAAAAAATTTATAGGTGTACAAAATGAAACTCAGCCACAGGGTAAATTTCAATTTTGTAGATTTTAGCCGAGTTTCATTTTGTACACCTAAGTTCATTTTTTCAAGATTTTAAACATTTTAGGCGTTTAAGTCCATCAAAAGTTGACCTTTTCCGTGTAAGAAGGTTATTGAAGTATAACCATTAAGAAGGTCAATTTTTAAAGGCTTGTAAATCGTAAACCGTTACAGATATTGAAAAATGCACTAAAAAAAATCTGTTGGAAATTTAATTCTCTTTAATTTTTATTCTATTCATTTTTTCTAGGACGCACTGTTTTCAAGATAAATTTATTTTTAAAAAAATTATTTTCCGAAAATGGTGCATCCTAGAAAAAAATAATTAAGTACAAATTTATAGAGAATTTAATTTCCTACAATTTTTATTTATTAGGTGTACAAAATGAAACTCAGCCACAGGGTGAATTTGAATTTTGTAGATTTAGCCGAGTTTCATTTGTACACCTAATAATCTAAATCAAAGAATTTGATGGTCTTGTTTAAAATGCGGGTTCAAATTTGAAAAAAGCCGTTAGCGACGACATCTCGCAGATGCAAGATGCTTGAATTTGTATATTTGAATCTACGGACAAAAAGAAGTGGAATTTAAAAAAAGCCTCTTAACGATTTATGCAAAAAAGCGCTAAAATTTGACATTTTTTCCAAAATGGTCGAATAGTCAAATCAACTTGAAATTTTGCGTAGATTACGAATCTGAAATAAAAACTAGGGGTTCTCATTTGAAATAACTAAGATAAGTTCTGTTGGGGGCACCCAAGAATTTTAAACAACATCAAATTCTTTGATTTTTTTTAACGTTCTCCCAGCTGTATCCGGACACGCTGTATAAAAGAAAAAATTTTACTTTTTCGCATGCGGAAGTTCCTTTGATGTACTCAGCATATTGATCTTTTTCAGGCGAATTATGGGCGTCGCAGAGTAACTGCCAGACTATGGCCCGAAAATGATGGGGATTCCTTTTCGAACCAGTTGCTGTAAGTGAATTTTTATTTTTGAAAAATGTTTATGTTTGATTGATATACCTTGATCTGCGCCAAATTTTTCTTTTTGTGGGCTTCCCAGTCGTTTGCGATTTGAGCCCAAAGCCCCCAAGAGTCTTCTTCGCCATCTTCAGATCTTTCCCTTTCTTGACTCGTACCTGAAAAATTGAATGTAGATATTGATACCGATGAACGATGCACGCAAACTGTTAGCTTTAACCGCAGTTTGAAACTGGTTTAAAACTTCTGGAGAATGCGCAGAAGGATTTGCACGTCTAATTTGACGTCAGATGACATCAGATTTGATGGACAAACGATTTGAACAACTTCACATTTGACGTCCTTCTGCGTATGCCCCAGGAGTTTTAAACTGCGGTTGGAACAAAGCTAATATACGGGTGTCCGGTAATACATGGCACCCATCTGGGAGAGCGTTAAAAAGTGGTTTTTAATTTTAATCAATTGGTAAGTGAGGGAAATCAGTCCGTTCCTGAGATATCCGCGTTTTTTGATTGACTTGGAGGAATAGTCATGCACTTTTTTAGAGATATTTGATCTCAAAAACCGTTAGATATACAGGGTAGCCAACTTAGACCTTTTCGAAGGGCCTTTAAATGACCTTTCTAAAATGTGGTAAATGAGGGAAATCGGTCCAGCCGTTCCTGAGATATTCCCGTTTTAGTTTGACTTAAAGTAATATTCACTTTCTTAGATACATTCTCAAATATCTCAAAAACCGTTTGATATACAGGGTAGACAACTTAGACCTTTTCGAAGGGCCTTTAAATGAGCTTTCTAAAATGAGGTGAATGAGGGAAATCGGTCCAGCCGTTCCTGAGATATTCCCGTTTTATTGGGAGGAACATTCACTTTTCAAACCAGTTTCAAACTGAGGTTGGAACAAAGCTGCTATCATCGTTTTCCCACCCATTTATACGAAGCAAGTTTATTAAAACCTAAAGCTTTCCGTTACCATAATTAAATGATCCCGTCACAATAAAAACCGTTTAAACAGGTTTGCCAATCTTCTATTTATTAAAAGCACATTTTTTATTATCGCCCAGCCGTACTCCGCAAAGATAAAAGTGCACTTGAGAAAAGCATATGATTTTATAATAGCTTTGTTTCTAACGCAGTTTGATTTGAAACCGGTTTGAAACTCCTGGCATGCGCAGAAGGATTTGCACGTCAAATTTGACGTCAGATGACTTCAGATTTGACGTACAAATGATTTAAACGACGTCTAATTTGACGTCCAAATCCTTCTGCGCATGCTCCAGTTTCATACTGCGGCTGCAACAAAAATGAAACACGCCCGTCTTTCTTTTTTGCTTTTCGAAATAGGCCACTTGGAAAATAAAAATGTATTTTTTACCTGTAACTTTTTGGAGAGGCCTTTCGATCTCTTTCCATGCTAAAGATGGACCGTTTTTCCCATCAAAATCGCTTGGATTGTAAAAAAGTACCAAATTTCGGAGAAGACATGAGGAATGAGAGTAAATTGAAGGTGAAACTAAAGTTTTTTTTTATCCGATGATAAGAATTATGTTGACTGTACGTTTTTTTTTCTTTTTTAAAGGAGTTTAACACTTTTGTTTTTGTTTGTACACTTAAACAACTAAAGTAGGGAATTATGATTCATAGGTGTGCCCGTTACTTTCAAACGTGCGATAATCAACAGATGGCGTACAAATGATCTTTTTTTAATTGGTCCTCCGGTAACGTTTTCTCTCCACGAAAAATTAGAACGGGACTAACGATAAAAAGGAACTGAGTAAATTGGAAAGGTTCATTTTATAAAATAAACCACCCGATAAATTTCCATTCACCTATAATCTCGAAAAAGGCAATCCACTCTTGAAAGAAATCGATGGAAAACCCACCCTTAGAAATACCGTTTTCTTAAAAGAAAATCTCAAAATCAGGTCAAAGTTCATTACTAAAATCAGGACTGGATACACGTGGGTGACACGTGTGATGCAGAATGCGGAGATGCTTGAATTAGTGATAGTTGGAATATTCGGACAAAAAGAAGTGGAATTAAAAAAAAGGTCAATTTTAACGGATTTTAGCGCGAAAAGCTAAATTTTAATGGTCACACGAATAGTCATATCAACTTAAAATTTCGGTAGATTAGGAATCTGAAATAAACAAGTCAAACTAAAAACGCGCGAATATCTCAGGAACGGCTGGACCGATTTCCCTCATTCACCACATTTTAGAAAGCTCATTTAAAGGCCCTTCAATAAGGTCTAAGTTGTCTACCCTGTATATCAAACGGTTTTTGAGATATTTGAGAGTATGTATATCTAAAAAAGTCAATATTTCTCCTAGTCAATCAAGTAAATAGGGGTTCTCATTAATGAATTTAGGTTCCGTAGGGGCACCCTGTATATCCAAACGCATTTCAAACTACCCAATTGATTAAAATTAAGGGGGTTTACATTTTTTT
>JACGAQ010003782.1:0-24246 GCA_014119065.1 Orius insidiosus
TCGACATCGGACAAATTTTTTAACTTCCTTAAAGAAGTTATTGTGATACCCTCGACGTCACTTTTTTTTTTTCATTTTCAGATTCTAGACCTCTTGGTGAATACACCCATATAATTTTTATGTTGAGTTCGCCATTTTCCCCTTTAAATACGTAAAACCGAAACTTTAAAATGCGAATATCTCGAAACTTCGTTTTGTCGAGTTCGCCCTTCGTATCCGGAGCGCCTCAATTAGACGTCGTTGAAATCGTTTGTCCGTCAAATCTTAGGTCGTCTGACGTCTGATTGACGTCCAAATCCTTCTGCGCATGCTCCAGGAGTTTCAAATCAGTTTCTAACTGCGGTTAGAAGGTAATTTGTAAAATCACACGCTCTATGATCCTTAAAAGTTGCTTAACTAGAAATTACTTCCGACAAAAACGAGCTCTTAGTAATACACCTCGGTGGGTAATTATTCAAAAACGTTTTGGACAAGTTGGAAGTCGAAATGGATAAAGTTGGAAGAATTTGAAGGACGAGCGTGTTTTAATGATAAATGACCTTTCGTTTCGACGAAAAACGTTAACTTATTGACGTACGCCTAAACTAACTTTGACGGTTATCTTTCGATTGCCTGGAATGGGGAATTCGAATTTTTTAACGCTTGTAGAAAACGCCATGGATATTTTCTGCCAGATGTACCTCGGGGAAATGTAGTTCAGCAAATTTCCACGTTCGATTTTTGAGTTTACAGAGTGCCCTAGGAACATGAATTTTCCTGATTGAAAATAATTGTAAGACTTGAGAGGAAGCAATCGTTGGTCAATTGGGGAAAAGTCTCAATTACTCGGTGGTCCGAAATCCGGTAGAATATCACGTATCGGATTAATTACTCCTAAAATCCTCCCCCTTTTATTTTCATTCTCTTATTTGTCTTAAAATTTATTGTCTTCATTGATTTTTTCCCTTTAGGAACCGCCTCGAGAGTAATGCGGAACATTGGAACGCTCTCCTCCTCTCGTTAAGAGAATTGATCGAGTGGGTAATCCGAAAGGACACGGAGCTCTCGAGTTTAGCGACGATTCAGGCGGACACCAACTCCCTCATCAAGCTCCAGGTATCAATTTCAAAAAGTGCCTTAAAGTTAAGAAAAATCTCCGTACATAATTTCTCGTTTTAAAGTGAAATATTTTTTGTGGGGGACCTCCCGTTGGCTTTTACGTCAACCTGGACTTAATTAAAATATATCCGCTCCCTTAATAAGCTTTTCTTTTTTTTGTTTTAAACTTAAAAATGTTTTAAATGTTTTAGGACGATCATAGGGCGTTTAGAAGGCAGCTCGAAGACAAAGGCCCGTCGTCGAGAACAATTTGTTTTCGGGTAGGCAGTACATTGCAAACGAGCCGCCTCTCTCGGACACCAGCGATAGCGAAGGTTTGTACTTTTTCCTAAACGTTTTTTTATGTTTTAACATTGGCAGAACTGTTCATTGACGTAATAGAGCAGGGCGCCAGTTCGTTAATCACCCAATGTTGCCAACTTCCGGGCGCCCCTCCATAAATTTAGTATCTTCATTATTTTCCAAGATAGTGAGTTTTATCTCTTTAAAAAAAACCATTTTTTCCCCTCTTAAAAATCGTATTTCTTTTTAACACTGGCAGCACTGTTCACAACAGGAAACTTTGTTAACCCACTTTTGTTCCTTTGAGACATATATTAAAAATTCTGAAGAGGTGAAAATATTTAAGAGATCTTCATCATTATAAAATTTAGGATCTCATTATGAAATTCTTAATGAGACGTGAGAGCTCTTTCACTCAATGTTGCCAACTTCCGGGCGCCCCTCCATGAATTTAGTATCTTAATTTTATCCCTACAGTGATCTCTAAAACAGTAAAACCCAAGATATTTGAAGCTTTTAAATTTTATACTAGGAACCACGTGGCCCATTTACGGGTTCAAGTGGGTTTCGCTTTAAATGATCTACCATTAAGACGTCTAGTGCAAGAGATGGTAACAATGCAGACCCTGGAGGCTTTTAGTGTCCTATAAAGACGGAAAAAAGAAGATATCTTCAACAAAATAGTAGAATATAAATTTTTTTATTTGAAAATAATAAACGGAGGAAGTAATAACTTGGACCGTCTACAAATCACGACATATGGTGGGGGGGGGGGGAACTGAGAAGTTCCAATATAGTGTCCGAACCGTAATTTTTCAGGGTTTAATAAATCCCGGATTTATTGTTTTGTTCCAGTGGGTGACGATCCGAGGGGGTACAGGTCGGCGGATCAACAGGCGAGGGAGCTCACGAGATGCATACGGAGGGAAGTGAACAAACTCGCCGAACAGTGGAACGCGCTCATCGACCGTTCCGCGAGATGGCATGACACTCTCGACGACACCTTGACCGTAAGTTATCAGTGAAAATTTTACCCAAAAAAGGGGGGGTGAAAACTGACGAAGATTTAGTCGATTTTACCTTAAAACTCTTGATTTTCATGATGTTTTGCTGCTAAAATGAGGCAAAGAGTAGACCATTTTGTGTGCAGAGTCCGATTCAAGTGTGAAACTGACAACGATTTAGTCGAGTCGACATAATGCGGTTCGCCATAATGCATTTGACCACAAAATAGCTGAAATCGCGAGTTACCGTTCATCATAAAAAAAATCTGCTACTCAACATAAAGTAAATAGTCGAAAACGTTCACCATAATGAATTTGAACATAATACATCCCACCATAAGAAGAGATTTAACTCTTGTCGTTTCAACATAAATTGGTCGTTTCAACATAACGCAGTTGAACATAAAGTGAACTTTCATTTAAATAACTTGTCGTTTCGCCATGAAAGTGATTCTGTCGTTTGGGCATAATACATCTCAACATAACTAGGGACAGCTAAAGAGCAAGCCTATTTCGCCGTTTAAAACACAATTAAGGCGAAACGTCAAAAACCTTAAAACTTGACAGTTCGCCATAATGCAATTCGCACATCCTCGCGATAGGAAAAAAATTAACCCCCTTGTGTCATAAGTGCTGATCCCATTGGCTGCCTGCTTGCTTTTCCAAGTTTATGGTGAGATGCTTTATGTTGAATTGCATTATGGTGAACTGTCAAGTTTTAAGGTTTTTGTCGTTTCGCCATAATCGTGTTTTAAACGGCGAAAGTAGGCTTTCTTTCGCTGCCCTAGTTTATGCTGAGATGTATTATGCCCAAACGACAGAACAGTTTTATGGCGAAACAACAAGATTGGTGAGTTGCACTTTTTTTAGGTCGACTTGCATTTATTGAAAAAGTCGTTTATGGCGAAACGCTTTATGTTGAAATGCATTATGCTCAAAATTTTTGAACTTTTGAGAGCTTTATGTTCAATTGCATTATGCCGAAACGCATTATGGTGAACTACAGATTTTTGTGTTCAACTGCTTTAGGGTGAAATGCCTTGTGTTCTCCCATGTTGTGCACCAATGATTCAAATGTGAATCTGACCTTTCAAGGAAACCTTCAGAAAAAAGGGTGCCTTAAGGAACGTTCATAAATACTAGCCGTAAGGTTTCCCAATAGCTTCCTTGAAAAACGGAAGGATTCCTTTTAAGAGCCCTTCGTTCGAGGACACTTAAGACACCCCATTTGCTTGAAAAACCTGAGGGAAATCGGAAGGATTACTTTTAATTAAAGAAACCGATCACTATAAGGGAGATTCATAAATACAAAATAACGTTAAGGAAGGATTTTAAAAAAAATTGTTGATTTGCGAAAAAGTTTCCTTAAGGAGCGTTTATAAATACGGGCCTAAAAACTGAAAAACACTCCTTTGATAATTATTACAAAAAGTGACTTTTCTTATAAACGTATTCCTTTATGCGATTAAAATTTAGAGCGACACCCTCTTTGAAAAAAACGAGAATTGCCGCATGAAAAAGCGGGTAGGGGGGGCTTTAAGACTTCAATTCAATTCCATTTACCCCTGGCACTTGAAGACCCTTTTCCTTGAGTAGTAAACGAAATTCTACGTGTAGAAATACTTTTGAAAAGTCTCCTTTTTTCCCTGGGGACAATTAATAGAAATAATTTAAAGAAAAAGAGAACTATTTTCTAGTTTTTAAGAAATCAATGTTGTAAAACCCGCAAAACAGGTCTGCAGAGCGGTTTCTTTCATTGAAATTGAAGGCGCTGTTTTAAAGGCTGAATTAACACTCGAAGCTCTTTCTTTTCTAAATGAATTCCGACCTTATTTTCTCCTTTTTGTCTATAAAAGAAGCTTTTTGTGTCTATTTAAAAGTAGAAGAGGTGGAGAAAAAAGCAAACATGAAGTAGAGTTGTCGGAAGAGGATGAAAATGTGGCCCTTTCGCGCCCGCCCACGGGTGAAGTTATAAAGCATAACCATAAACAAGGGAAAAGCTGAAATTTCAAGACGGGTCCTCGCGAATGGGCAAAGTTGAAGGAGAAACAGAGTTTAAAGGGTTCTGAGTGACTAAGTAGACCCAAATATCCGATAAGCTAAAAATTTATGCATTTGTTGTAAAAATGTAATGTACATGACCTTCACTTTTTCTCCTTTAGAGCTACAGCACTCCCTGCGGAAACTTTTTTAACTACATTATTACTTCCTGATTAAATGACGATTTCGTGGTAATTCCAAAAAAGTGACTTTTTTACTATAACGGAATTTTAGAACAACCGACTTAATTATAACCGTTCAATAAAATCGTCGCGTTAGTTCTAACACCGGCTATCTCATTTTTCCTAGGTTTTCAGGAGAGCCAAAATGCGGATTAATTTCTCATTGGAATCAATGCATCACCTGTTGGCTAAATCGTGAACTACGCGTTTTCTGTTGGTAATAGGGTTGAACTACCAACGGAATTCGATTCTCCACAAATTTACCATTTGAAACAATGCCAAACTCAAAATTGATAAAAAAAAAATGAGATAGCCGGTGTTAGAACTAACGCGACGAAATGCCAAAATAAACGATACCCGCTCAATTTTTCACCATAACCGAAAATTCTACATGGTGGTTTAAAAGTATCTGATTACCCATTTTATTTTTAAATGGAGATCGGAAAAAATATAAATGTAAACCCTGTTTTTTGATTGCAATTAACGAATTTTGATTTTGGTATACAGGGTGTCCCAGAGCGACACAAATTTCATTATTTTAAATGAGAACCCCTATTTTTTATTTCAGATTCGTAATCTACGCAAAATTTCAAGTAAATTTGACTATTCATATGGCACAGGGCAACTTTCAAAAATGCCAAAAGCATTTTGTTTAAACCGTTAAAATTGTATACTTTTGGACGATATGATTTCTATTTTAATAAAGTATAATATTTAAATAATTGTATAAAATTATCACTTTTCCGAATGTCATCTCGTCCTAAGGTCATCTCGTCTAATGTCATCTCGTCCTAAGAACGTAGCCTGTTAGGACGATTACTTTCGGACGGATTACTTCGGTGTAGGCACCCTTTTTAAAGTTGCCCAAAGAGGTCATATAAATAGTCAAATCAACTTGAAATTTTGCGTAGATTGCGAATCTGAAATAAAAAATAGGGGTTATCATTTAAAATAACGAAGTTGTCGCTCTGGGACACCCTGTACACAAAATCAAAATTCGTTAATTGCAATCAATTCTTCGTCCAAAAACAAGGGGGGCTTTAAATTTTTTCGAATCTATTTACTGCGATTTTTTACTGCTATGTGCTATACTACCGACCATACATTTAAATAATAAGCTATAACATAACGCTCTGCAAAGCTATAATGTGCATTATTACGCTAGACTGAGCTGTAATACGCTATACTTTTATTACGCTACACGATAATATAACGCTGTTATAACGCTAGCTATAAAGTGCATTATTACCGTTGACTGTGCTGTAATACGCCGTACTTTTAATATGCTACACAATCTCTACTTAGCAGTATAACGCTATTATAACGCTCCACTAAGCATAATATGTAATGTCCATTATTAATTTATTACCCTTGAGTGAGCTGTAATTTCGAATAGTTTAAAAAAGTAAAATGGGTGATCCATTACTTTTGAACCACTGTGTATAAACCAGGTTTACCACCAATTCGACTGTAGTACTGAAGATTGAAGTATCTCCGCGTATTTTCGAGATTTTTTGTATGTTTTATATTTTATTAGAAAAGCCCTAGTTGAAAGAGGAATCAGAATAAGCGAAGTTGACAGACTAGTCGGAGGAAACGAGTCAACTTTTTTTCCCCCATGTCCAGACCTCGCTTTTGCCTTTTATAAAACTCGTCTCTCCAAGCACTCTGACGATTTTTTTTCGCCCATACCTAATTTTAAATTTTTATTATGAACTTTTTTCAACTGAAATTCCCACGTGGCTTCTACTTATAGAATTCGATTTATTGCCTCTATTTTTGTTTACCTCACGATAAGGACGAAACAGATGCCTCGTCTAAAGCCTTTTTAACGGCGTCTAAGGGAGAAGACACAAAAAAATAAATAAAATGTTCTTTTCTGTATATTCGTAAAAAGTCCTCTTTTAGTTCCTTGTTTTTTTGTTAACATTCTAAGTCAATATTTAAATTTTGACCAATTGGCCTTTTAAAGCGCTCCTTTGAAAATTGATGGAATTATAGTTGATGTCCTAAGAATTTGGGAACAATAGATGAAACAAAATAGGCTCATCGTAACTGGACGCCTACTCGTTTCAAATTTTTTATAGCCCGGACGAAATGTCAGTGAGTAACCCTAACCTTGACTGAAATACAAAGGCGTTGGGTTAAACGAACGCTCTCCGCCTACCGAAAAACCAATAAAATAATCCCTTTTAAAAATACATTACAACTCCGTATACAAACTCTTCATCTCCCTTCTCTATAAAAATTTGTCGTGGCGTGTGGTGGGGACCGTTCCCCACCCGAAAACAAGATCGGAAAGTCTTCAGATGGTTTTAAAACTCGTCGTGAAAACAGTTGGGATTTTAGTCTTCTTTTTCCCTCCGCTTTCCACCGCGGATCCCGCCCTTTTTTCAACATGGTTTACGTGAGTTCGTAAAATTTACCTTCCGTTCATTTTTTGTCCGATTTATCTCAATTTTAATGCCTTAAAAACCTAAATTACTTCCATCTGTTTTTAGCGATTTCCATCCAAAATGTCTGATTCCCCCAAAGAACAAAAATAAACAAAAAAAAATTTTTTTCACAGTAAAAAACCTTTTTAATTCTTTTAACACAATCCGAGGGTAGTTTCCGCCCGAAGCCTTCCTTCAGGGCACCCCTTTTAACGAATTTTTTTTCTTATTATTGAGAAAAAGAGCCGGTGTAAATGGAAGTTAAGAAACACTTAACGTCTCGATCTGGATGTTAAAAAAAGAGGATAGAAAAGCGATGAGGGCGCGCAGACGAAACCCGCATTCCCTCTTTTTTGAAACGTTTTTAAAGATAAAACGCGTTTATTCCCGTAGAATGCCCATCAATCAATTCTCACTGAAAAAAACGCAATTTTTTACCTTAAAATTTCGGACTCCTTATATTTCCTCCTCCGTTATACCCCTCCCTTATAATTCCCCCTTTGTTATACTTCCCCTTCTTTATACTACCCCCTCCGTTATACTTCCCCTCCTTTTTACTTCCCCCTCCTATATTTTTACTTCTCTTTAAGGAGTTTTCGTTGGAAGCTCCTTAAACTAGTACTTATTCAGGATTTTCGGACTTTCGAAAGTTTTCTTCGGCCATTAAGCCAAGAAAACCTCTTTTTACTCTCTCCATATTCAATATTTGAGAAACCACCTTTAACAGAACTTTTTGGCATTTGCATCCTTTTTTGGCCTAAGAAATTCCTCTAAAATCTGCCTTTTTCGTCGGTTTTTCCTCCGGCAAACTTTCCACGGAGGATTTCCGCAAATTTTTCTTAGATTTTCGGGTGTTTTTCGCGTTTTTTGAACAGAGAAACCCTCTTTTATCCTCAAATATGGTAATTTTCTCGTTCTCTAAGCCTCAGAATCCCAATACAGGGTGGAAAGTCGCAATAGCCTTATTTTTCCAAAATTTTCAACCTGAAAAACGATGGGTCTTTTTGACCCTACGGGGTCTGGGAGACCCAGTGGGGCCCGGGAGACCGGCTAGAATCACCGTACTTTTTTAAAAGTTACAGGTTAAAAAATGGAGACAGTTTTGCAAGGATCTCGTCATGTCGAGTTTATTTATTTTGGATAGAAAAAATGCTTCGAAAAAAACATTAAAGGAGTGTATTCTATGTTAAATTTTCTGTAGAATTCGAATCTGCAATCAAAAATAGGGGTTCCCATTTACTTTAAGAAATTATGGCCGTTTTAAAGGGAAACCATTTTAAGAAACTTCGGCCCAGAAAGAAGCTTATGTCCAGGACATCATAATTATCTTCTACTATAGCCCCTGACTAAGCAAAGGTTGCCGTTTAATCTAAATTGTTGTTGGCTAAACTGAACCTTGAAATCGATGCCTAAAAACGATTTTGAAATAGCTTTCCAAAAATAGCTTTGATTTAACTTTTTTCTCTCTATCTTAAAGCCCAGAATCTGCTTAACCGGTGCAAATATTTGCATTTAAAATAGAAAGAGGATGGGGCCTCACAAGGTAGATTCTTGGAAGGTAATACCGTGAGGGTGTTTTAATGAAACTCAAATACACGCGAGGCCTCAAGTCCTTCTTTTTGTCTGTTTTTGACCTCAAAGAAGCCTCTCAACCCCCCCTTTTAAGAAAACTGATAACAAGTGATAACAGGTGATATATTGGGGGCTTAACTTACGCTTTGTGTACCCTGTACACACCCTTCACGATTGTCTCAAGCCCTTTAATAACCGGCCTGTTTTCTTTAATATTAAAAGTTTTTCATAAAAACTTCCTTTTTTAATATTGAAACTTTTTATTTATGACTTTTTTTTAAGCTTCGTTTCACAAACGTTTACAAATTAAAAGGTGTTAAATAAAATTTTGGCGAGTGGACAAAAGTCGTTTTTCTTTTCTTTTTATTAATAGAAGTCGTTATTCACTGTTTAATTTCTTAAACGCTTCTTTGGCTTATTATACCCTTAATTTGGATTAACAACTCTCTTAAAAATAAAAGTGGAGAATAAAATAAATACAATAATGATTATAATACCTTTGTTCCGACCGTAGTTTGAAACTTCAGGAGCATGCGCAGAAGAATTTGGACGTCGTTAAATCGTTTTTCCGTCAAATTTAAAGTCACCTGACGTCAAGTTTGACATGCAGATCCTTCTGCTCATGCTCAAGGAGCTATAAATCAGTTTCAAACTTGGTTTTTTTTTCTTTTTTGAACGGTCCAAACAGTGTTTAATCAGAAATAGATAAAATGATTAAACACTGTTTGGAGCGTTCAAAATAGAAAAAAACCCACTAAATACAATAACTTTTTGAATTAAAAGCTCAGTTCTATCTGTATCGAAGGTGTAAACTGTGCTTGTGGAAACCTGTCAGTATCAACATTTTCTCTGGACATTTTAACTTCCTTAAAGAAGTTATTGTGATACCCTCCACGTCGGGTTTTTGGGGAAGTGTCTTCCAGACCCCGGAGGATCAAATTGAATATTGATCTTTACCAATCTCAACTTTGTCTGTGGTGCCGGCCGTCCGTAACATTTTTTCCCGGAAAACCTTACAGCTACGGTTTTCACCAAATTTTCCTTAGTCGGTGAAGAAGAATGTAACGAGGGCGATTTTTGAATTTCGAAAAAATGGCGGAGATATGTCTGTTTGAAATTTTAAAAATTCGCTGCGGCCGAACCGTTCTTCCGATTTTACCAAATTTTCACCAATTACTCCTTATATTTTTTACGGATTTTCGGTGTAAAAAAAACTAAAATTTTTACATTAATTATCATTTAGTAGGGAGAAATTTCATACTTCCTCGCCTTACGAGAGGAACCTCCCTTGGGCAAAAATCCGATTATTTCTACTTTAATACTTACAGAAATTGGGGAAAAAAAACTTGGCCCTCCGTTATACTTTTTCCTTTATACTTCCCCCTCCGTTATACTTCCCCTCCGTTATACTTCCTCCTGTGTTGTACTTCCCTCCTTTATACACCCTCTCCGTTATACTTCCCCTCCTTTATACACCCCTCTCCGTTATACTTCCCCTCCTTGATACACCCCCCTCCGTTATACTTCCCCACCTTTATTTTTACTTCTCTTTAAGAAAGTTTTCGTTGGAAGCTCTTCAAACATGTACTTTCAATAAATTTTCGTCTTTTTTTTTTGACCGAAAGTCAGTGGCAAAAGGCCATCCATTTATTTAAAAAATCTAACTGTTGACGTTAAAACGTTCGATACTCGGTTGAAAAATGTCAAAACAAAAATAAGATCCTTTTAAAAACATAACGTCAAAACAGTCTAAATATTATTGTTAAAAGCCATTTTCTTAGTAAAAAAATTTTTTTTTCTTCTTCTTTGGCTTTGAATCTACCTACTAAACGTAGGTACGGCGTTTCACCGAAGTTCTAATTTTAGGACTTTTTAACTTGTAAAATCAAACCTCTCCCGGACATTGTTTAAGACGTTTTTGACCGTTTGCCCAGGATTTTTTTAGACCCGGGCTTTTTTCAATGAAATTTATTTTGTCCTCTTCTAAGGATTACAATGCAGTTTTTAATTCGCATGGCAATTTTCCTTGGATGGTGGAGGGGTAGAATCAGCGTTTGTGGGAAGCGAGATTTTAACATTTTTAAAATTATTTTTACAGAGGATGCGGTTGTTTGAGAAATGCTTGGAAGATGCTAGTGGCCGTCTGTCGGCTTCGGAGACAGCGTGCGCATCATGGCAGCCAACCACAGATCCTGCCCAAGGCCCAATACAGCTAGACAATCTACAGGTAAAAATTAAAATGACGAATATTTAAATTTAAACTGTTTTTTAGAAATTTGGAGAAAGGCTTGGTCCGTTGACGCGCTCGATTGAAGACATGAACGATCACGTTGCAGCTTTCAGGTCGACCAACGTGAACATCTCGCCTGCTCTGCTCGCTCGCGTCGACGACTTAAACGCCAGGTGGAGAGCGATTCAGATGACGGTTGACGATAGATTTAAGGCGTTGAGGGGTCTCACTTCTGGCGGAGCGCCTCCAATCATAGCTTCCTTTCCGCATCCGTTGACCATCCATGGGAAAGAGCGACAACACCCAGCAAAGTGCCTTACTACATCAAGTATGATTAAACTACCCAAAAATTTTTCCCAACTATTCTTTTTCCAGTCATCAACTTGAGACGACACACTGGGACCACCCGAAAATGGCCGAGCTTATGAATTCTCTTTCCGAGCTAAATGAAGTACGGTTTTCTGCTTATCGAACTGCACTTAAGCTTAGAACTGTTCAAAAAAGGATGTGCCGTAAGTAATTTCTTTTCTCTATTTCTTTGACTAATCTATTGTTGTAGTGGATTTGGCTACTGTCAATCAAGCAATCGATGCTTTTGACAGCCACGGCCTTCGAGCGCAGAATGACAAAGTTTTAGATGTCACTGATATGATAAGCGTCTTGAATACAATCTACGATCAAATCGCTGCAGAAAATCCAAGTCGCGTCAATGTCCCGCTTTGCTTAGATTTGGCCGTCAACTGGCTTCTCAATGTCTACGATAGCCAAAGAACCGGCCAAGTTCGTGTTCTTTCATTTAAAATTGGAATCGTTCTGTTATGTAAAGGACATCTGGAGCAAAAATACCGCTATCTGTTTAGATTAATGGCTGATCCTAGTAGGCTTGTGGATCAAAGAAAATTAGGTCTTTTACTGCACGACTGTATACAAATCCCAAGGCAATTAGGTGAAGTCGCTTCATTCGGCGGATCAAATATTGAACCTTCGGTGAGAAGCTGTTTTGAACAAGCAGGCAACAACACGACAACGATCGAAGCTGTGCAGTTTTTAAGCTGGCTAGAAAGAGAGCCACAGAGTATGGTTTGGCTGCCGGTTTTGCACAGAGTAGCTGCCAGCGAGCAAGCAAAGCATCAAGCAAAGTGCAATATTTGTAAACAATACCCAATCGTCGGCTTTCGCTATCGTTGCCTCAAATGTTTTAACTTTGATATGTGTCAAAGTTGTTTCTTCTCAGGTAGAAAAGCCAAAAGTCACAAACTTACTCATCCGATGCAAGAATATTGTACTGCAACGACATCTGGAGAAGATGTTCGAGATTTTACGAGGGCGCTTAGAAATAAATTTAAATCGAAAAGATATTGGGCGAAACACCACGAGTCGGCTATCTTCCTGTTCAGACTGTTCTAGAAGGTGACCCGTTAGCCGCTCCTCCGACGCCTCCGCATCCACCTTCAAATAACGCACACGATGTCCATTCCACTTTAGAAATCTACGCTTCCAGACTTGCTGAAGTCGAACTTAGGACAAGAACAAACTCGACTCCTGATTCGTAAGTTGGGTTTTTAATGGTTTATTTCAACTCTGATAAAGTGAGTCTTATAGAGAGGATGAGCATCAGTTGATAGCACAGTATTGCCACTCGTTGAATGGCGGCGAGCCTGGAACTATTCCTAGAAGTCCTGTTCAAGTTATGGCTGCCATCGATGCTGATCAAAGACATGAATTAGAAGCCATGATAAGGTAGGAATCATTTAACCACAGTATTCTTAGGGGTCTGCAAAACACTTTGGGAACCCCTGATTTAACGTAAATGAACCAAAATAATGTAAGTTTTTTAATAGGGAATTGGAAGAAGAGAATGCTGGTTTGCAAGCAGAATGGGAACGCCTACGAGGTAAATCGGGGGAATCGGTAACGGTGATAGTATTGGCGATGAAGTCGATATGGTAGCCGAAGCTAAACTCCTCAGGCAGCACAAAGGCCGCCTTGAAGCCCGAATGCAAATACTTGAAGATCACAATCGCCAGCTTGAAGCGCAACTCCAAAGGTTAAGGCATCTCCTCCACGAGCCCGGCGGAAAATCCGGAACCGGAACACTTCAGACTCGCTCCGTCACCGCATCCCAACTCGCACAAGACTCCCCAGCGAAACAGATCGAGCAGTCCGGTTCGTATAAAAACAATTTTGTAAATTATGTACATACAGCATGATGGATATGGGGCTTTTTCTTAAATTTTTGCTGGGCTTTTTGGTGTAGGTGTACGCTGGGAGAGGCCACCTCCTCCAGCCATGTCTGTCTCCCACAACTTATCCAGTCTTCATCATATAGCAGGTATGCTTTTGCTTCATGCTGTTCCCCTTTGTAATCAATCCCATTTATGTTAACCAAATTTAACCTCACTAACATAACTTTTTCATTTCATGCAGCTTCTGGACGAATGTAGGTAACAAAAAAAGTAATAATAATAACATTAACTCAAAAATAGTAACAACTTATTTTATTTTAAATTAAATTAACAATATAACTAGAAAATTGTTGTTTCAGGTGACTTGGGCAAGGCTGTTAGCGAGCTCGTATCGGCTATGACGGATGAAACAACATAAAATAATAATCAATAAAAAAAACATATCCTAACCCCTTCAATGTAAATATACATATCACAATGTTTAAATAATTTAAAAATGTAACAGCGTCATATCCCTTTCATATCTATTTACATTCCAATAGTTCTTCCCTATTGTATAAAAGAAAAATAAAGTAGTTATGGTAACATTTTTTTTCTTTTTAGTTGTATTATGTTAAAAATTATATATGTATTTGTAATTTGTTTTTGTTTTTTTCTTAACCTAAAAGTCCAGACAGGAACAAAATTCTAGTCACAGTCTATGAAATGATAAAAAAAATTATGTACAGGGTAACAAAAAAACAAAATTATGTCTGTTTTCTTCTTTTGGGAGATAGCAGTCTAAGGAGGGATACGACGGGTGCCTCGTAGAGCACGGAAACGACGAATGCGATCAGGTATGACATGACAAGATGACCAGAAAACATAACGATCTGTAAAAATCTCATTTAGTTGAGTTGGAAAAGTTGCCAATAGATGGCAGAACAATAGTGCTTTTCATACGTACCACCATTTCAGGACCTAAATGCAATGGAGCTTCCATCCTCATGGCTACTGTCCTGATTACAATAGGATGTACAAGATATGCACAATACGTTACTCTGCTGAAAGGGTAGAGTATGCTTGCAGATAAAATTTTATTGACGTATCCTACAAAAAAAGTTAAAAACCAAGGTTTTTGATTATTATTCTTTTTACCTCCATAACCAGTTGAGCAGGCGATGACAATCCATGCCAACGACATGGCCCAAGCTGTGTGCGAAAGAGACGAAAAGGCTGCAGCAGCGACTGCATTTAATTTGCTTCCGTAAAGCCCATACAAAAGAAATAAAAGAACCGATATTGAAAGCGTCCATCCGGCTGTGACGAAAGTTTTGCTCATTTTGATTTTACAATCTGTCTTGAAGAGTATCCATCCGACGGCCATTCCGACGAGATAAGGCCCAAGACGTGTCCACGGCTTATCATAAATTTTGTCAAAAAGCGCAAATGGATCATCCTCACTATAACAAATATTTTTAAAAATGCCAAAAACTAAATAATTTGTTACTTTGGTACGTGGTTGTTGGAGTATGCAATCATGGCTGTCGTAAACCAAGAACTGACTAAAAAGACGCTTAAAAATCCCAAAGCTACTCGGAAATGCCTGAAACTCTGCCGTGTTTATTAAGTTAAACTAATGTCAATTACTTACTTAACAGCAAGAATAAGCAGCATGGCTCCCAAAATATAAAACTGCGTGTCATCTGCCAAATACCAACTCCACAACATACACTGTAAAATAATTGCTATAAAAATTTTCATAGAGCTACGTCTCATTACCATTTCATTGACTGGATAAAGTGTGTTGATGTAAAGAAGGTTTCTCCACCAATATTTTGGACAGTTTTCGTAGTCGTTGGTTGGAGTTTCGAATACAGAGTTGTGATGGAACCATCTCATTGTGATTTGTACGCATCCGAGGATGAAGAAATAAGGCGTCGTCAATCTATAAAATTTTAATTTTTGTTATAAAAATTGAACTCGGGGACCTTTGAAACTTCGATCCCTAGGCAACCACCATATTATCAGACCTCGACGTTCTTTTAGCCTACTTTCCCTCTAGGTTCTACACAATTCGAGTCTTCAGAGTAGGTTCAATTTCGTCAAATAAGAGGGCGAGGGAAAGTCAACTTGGGGTTATTTCTTTTGCGATTCCTTCCCATCAATCCTCCTAAGCAGCAGTAGCATTAACGACTTAATTCTAAGGAGCTTCGCTTCATTTCTCTGGGTAAAGGACATTGCTGACCTTCGCGAACTAAGTTGGCAACCTGCCTCCTACCGTTAGACAACTCGCGATCTTTGGACCAAATGCCATTGACCTCCTGAGCCTGGGCATCTTCATGCATGGTTCTCCCTCTTCTTGTACAAGGGTCTTAACAGCCACCATCTCCCTCTTGACTCATTAGGTTAGTCGGGAAATCAATCAGTTGACCAATCAACCGTCCTCATCTCAGGATCTTCGAACCAAATGGCTTACCTCAAGAATGCCCCTCGTTTTTATGACATGTCTTACCTAAAAAATCTGTAGGCTATCATCCCAATGAACTGGACAATATTTGACTTGAATCCAGTAACGTGAGTCAACTTGCTAATATCGTGCTTGGAGGTCGTTCGGAAATAAAGGAACGAAACAAGAAGTCCACTACAAAAGCAAAAATTTAAGCTTTGTCTCATATAGCATTTATAATGAAGTTACCTGATAAAAAAGAAAGTGTCCACAGAATATGGGCCATTGTTTATAGTCTGGAAAGCGATTTCCTGCTCAACTAAGCTCCTGTATTTTGTATTATCTATAGAGAGGAAAAAATAATTTTTAAGAACATCATATGACAGTTACCAGAATAATTAAAAGCGCTGATGCATGTGTGGCCTAAAATGACCCAAGCCATACTGATCGATCTCAATCCATGTATGGTCGGAATTGTATCTTCTCCAACCGACTGATCGCAAATCGTTTTCATATTCTGCTTGATAGAAAACGCCAAAATGACATCTTTCCAGACACCACCTGGAAGAAAGCTTAGAATTTGGTTCATGAAAAGAAAAACTTACTGAAAGTTCCTGAAACTTCTTCGCTATTGACGGAATTTCGTTCAGAAGATTCTGCTTCACTGTCTAAAAAATATTGTTTATTGTTGAATTATGTGGGGTTTTGGGCTTACTTTCATTGTTGTTTGCTCCGGGTGGTATTTTGACAGGCCCGGAGATGACTTCTGGAATGGTTTTGGTGATTTCGTAAGTAAGGTTGTCGTAAACGTATTTGGACCTTTTTCGCTTTTTGGTCTGATGGTGGTCGTAAAGATCGACGAGCGTTCCGCACGATGCGAGTAAAACGACGACCGCAGTCACGCAAAAAATAATCCAAAAGGTAGTATCTTGAAATGGGTCGTAAACGTCGTGTGGGGTTTTGACGTCGTTGATGGTGACCGTACGATCCTCACCGACGTCTCCGCTCCTCACCGAAAGCTTGACAATATCAACGACTTCTTCAGTCGAACACGAAAGCGGCAAACACAATCCCATCAATTGGCTATGAGTCTGAAAGCATCTTTTAGGAAACCATTTTGAAAAATTAATTTTAAAACTTACGCGTGTGCTGATTGTTTTGTTGAGCTGAATGTGAGCTTTCATAACGAAAAATGCAATCGGGAATGGAGGAGGAGGTTCGATATTGTAGCACTGCACCGAAGAACCCATCCAATAATTGTTGCCCCAGAAGAAACCTCCATTATCTTCCGCTGGCATCAGACACTACAAAATATTCCAAAATTGTAAATTTTTTCAAATATTGAAAATTGTTAACTTCTGATGAAGGACCTATTTTCAAGTTCTACTTGAGTCCACCATAGACAAATTTTTTTTCCTGCAGTCCAGGAGTAATAAGCATCTGACATTGAAAAAGCGAAACCAGATGAAGTAAACAAATACAAATTCCATTTTTTTCTCTCATTATTGATTTTGGCCTTAAAAGCTTTTCAAGTTCGCAAAAAACCAGACCAAAGTAAATAAAAAATATTCTTTAAAAACCCTAATGGTTCGAGAACATGTTTTGCTTTTTAAAAAAATTATACATGATGTCAGGGTCATAGCATGCAGGAAAAAAATCCAACCAAAATTTTATGCTTAAATAATAAAAATGGTGTTTATGGCAAATAAAAAAAGTATCCTTAAAATCTGTTAAAAAGGATTACCCTAGGTAGAAATATCAAGGAAACGATGGAAAAGCTAGTAAAATGGGGATTACTTGGCAGAAAATGGAGGAAAACGCCAAAAATCAGGTTCAAAGGGTTTGTTTGGCTAAAAAACTGAGAAACCCTCCTAAAAATCGGGATCTCTTGAGTTGAAAGATAAGGAATACAGCGGAATTGGGGCTTCTCCGCTAAAAAAACGAAAGAGCAAATCTTGTACAGTGGACCCCACCAAAAATCCTACTTGCTTGGTTTTATGTAATTGATTTTTTTTTCTTCTTCTTTTTCTTTTTCAAAACGTGATATGATGGTTTTACAAGGCGATGAAAGTTAAGGTAAAATCTCCCGCAATTATTTATTGCTTAAGATCTCAGTTAGGGCATCATACTCCAGAAAATGAAGGTAAAAAAATTCTAGGAAAAATGAAAGTTCCATTATGTCCCTATTACTCAATGAAAATTATCTGCATATTTTAGAGCTTACCAACTTTTTTCTTGTAATTTGAAGTTTTAGGTGAAAATGTATTACTCAAAGTACATAAAATGGGCTCGTAACATCCAAATATGGACAAAATACCTTTTTTTCTCCTACACGAATACGCCAATATGTACATGGATAGAAAAAGTTTGAACGAAAACTTCCTTAAAGAGAAGTAAAACTAAAGGAGGGGAAGTATAACGGTGGGGGAAGTAAAAGGGAGGGGAAGTATAAAGGAGGGAAAGTATAACGGAGGAGGAAGTACAAAGGAGGAGAAGTATAACGGAGAGGGAAGTACAAAGGAGGAGAAGTATAACGGAGAGGGAAGTATAAAGAAGGGAAAGTATAACGGAGGGGGAAGTATAAAGAAGGGGAAGTACAACGGAGGAGGAAGTACAAAGGAGGGAAAGTATAACAGAGGGGAAGGTATGAAAGAGGGAAGTACAACGGAAGAGGAAGTACAAAGGAGGGGAAGTATTACGGAGGGGGAAGAATAAGGAGGGAAATTATAACAGAGGGGAAGTATAACGGAAGGGGAAGTTTTTTTTTTTTTTTTTTGCAATAGGTAAGTTTTTTTGGAGAATTTTTTGAGTTTTTTTTGGAAAATTTTTTTAAGTATCAAGGTAGAAAAAATGGGATTTTTGCCCAAGAGAGGTCCCTCTAGTATCGGGTGGAAGTATGAAATTTTTCCCTACTAAAATGATAATTAATGTTGAAAAAATGATAATTGGTGAAAATTGGAAGAACAGTTGGGCCGCAGCGAATTTTTTAAAATTTCGAACAGACATATCTCCGCCATTTTTTCGAAATTCAAAAATCGCCCTCGTTAGTTTCTTGTTCACCGACGAAAGAAAATTTGGTGAAAATTGATTGAAAACTGTGGCCGTGAAGTGTTCCGGAAAAAATGCTACGAACGGACGGCACAACTGACAAAGTTGAGATCGGTAAAGATCAATATTCGATTTGACCCTCTGGGGTCTGGAAGACCCCCAAAAACCTGACGTGGAGGGTATCACAATAACTTCTTTAAGGAAGTTAATAAAATTGAAACCCTTAAGACGGAGAGGAAAACGCCCGTAAATCTGCTACAAAGAAATTGTGTTTGAAGAACGAAAAAAAAAGGAAAAAAAAAAAAAAGAGAGAGAAAAAAACGAATTTTTTATTTGTTTTTATAGGAGAAACGGAGATACAGTAGCAGTTGGATAGTGAAAAAAATTGAGATTGCATGACTAAAAAAGTATTAAAAAGCTTCTTTTTCGCTTTACTTCTGCAATAAAACTTAACTGTTTATGGAAAACAAGGCATTTTTCATCTTGGTTCAGGGTCGAAGACCTCCTCACACTTTGAACCCGAAGGACGACTTAAAGGTCGATCCAGGCGCTCATAAAAAAATGATGAAATAAATCACCAGATCTGTAATCACAGATGTACAACAATGAATTTTTTGTCAGAAGATCGCTTATTAAAATTTGATCCTTGACCGAATTCAATAAATAAAAGATTGGATGACATTTAAAAAAGGGGCAGAAATCGAGTGTTTATTGTTGAAAAAATTGTGAGGCTAATTTCAAAGCGAGGAGAAAGGTGCCCTTGAATTGAAACTAAGACTTTTTTTTTTTTCGGTCCTCCGGGGGGAAAGCTCAGGTTGTGGATTATACAAGGAGTTATGGAGAAGGGGGAAGGCTTTGAATTATGATGTAAGACGTAAATATTCGACGCTTCAAAAAACGCTTACTCACTTTGCTCACCTAGTTTTCGTTTTTAAAACGTAACGAGTCTTTCCAAGATTACATTTCCATCTGGCAACCACCTAAATATCAAATCTACGATTTCACTGCAGTCCCTAAAAAGGGATTCCCAAAGTTATGAGCAAGCGCACTTCTTTTTCCGGTCAAAATGTGTTTCGGACCCTAGTTTCCTTATTCAGTTTTAACGAGTTTTGAATTTAGATGTACCTAAGGAGGACAAATTTTTGGTTTTTTTTTTTTGTGCACAAAAGTTGTTAAAACCATAATTTTTGCTAAAAAGCAATGTTGTTTCATCTTAATCGCAAACCGAAATTTTCGATTTTCAACCGACAAGCCCCCTTTTAGCCAAAATCTTGTTTTTCGGTTTTTACTTTCTGAAGGAGTAGATTTTGTAATAACATACAAGTTCTTTTATCATTCCCATAAGGCAGGACTTTTGATCGAATGAACATTTTTATTTTCAGCGAGCATTAAGCAGTGCTGCCAAAACAAAGCCTTCCCCCTGCAAACTAGAATCTAACAGCGTGGCCAATTAAACGTTTATTCCTGATTGTAAACCGTGGATCCAAATTTTACGGAGATATGACAGCCAGCAAGAGACCGAGCTGTAAGAATTTCCCAGCCAAAGGGGGAAGCTAATTTACCATTCAATAAGCAGTGCTGCCAAAACAAAGCCTTTTCTCTGCAAACTAGAATCTAACAGCGTGGCCAATTAAAACGTTTTTTCCTGATTGTAAACCGTGGATCCAAATTTTACGGAGATATGACAGCCAGCAAGAGACCGAGCTGTAAGAATTTCCCAGCCAAAGGGGGAAGCTAATTTACCATTCAATAAGCAGTGCTGCCAAAACAAAGCCTTTCCTCAGCAAACTAGAATCTAACAGGGTGGCCAACTTAAACGTCTTTTCCTGATTTAATCGTTGGATCCAAATTTTACTGAGATATGACAGCTAGCTAGAGACCGAGCTGTAAGAATTTCCCAACCAAAGGGGGGAAGCTAATTTACCATTCATCAAGCAGTGCTGCCAAAACAAAGCCTTCCCCCAGCAAACTAGAATCTAACAGGGTGGCCAACTTAAACGTTTTTTCCTGATTGTAAACGGTGGATCCAAATACGGAGATATGACAGGCAGCAAGAGGCCGAGCTGTAAGAATTTCCCAGCCAAAGGGTGCACGCTAATTTACCAATTCATTTTCGATTTATTCGTAGTTGGAGAAAGGTGAAAAGGGATGAAAAGACGAAGATAAAGACGTCCTTGAAAGGCCGCGTGTCAGCCGCGTTACGCAAGCGGACCCCTCGGCGTCGTTTCTGACCAGTAGAGTCCAAACAGGTTCTCCTGAACTTGAAAAGTCCGAACACAACATCCGCATTTTATCTTACGCTCTTGTACAAAAAGTAAATAAATATTTTTGCGTGAAACAATTAATTTTCAAGGGCGACCTGTCAGATTTTCGTCTTAGATTTTCCGTGCGGTTAATTAACGCATTTAAAGATGCCATTTTCATGTATTTATCTAGTTGTTTTAGCCTCCGTGGAACAGGAAAAGAGTTTTAAAATAATTAGGCCCCGGAGCAATTCGAACCTACGACCTAAGGGTTTCTATAGCCCAACCCCCAACATGGAAGCCAGCTTTGATCTGGATTCTTAACCTCCATGTTTGAAGCCAAAGGTCGTAGGTTCGAATCCCACAGGAGAGCCGAACTTTTTACTTCAAAGTCACCAAACACTCCCTACAGTTACAAAAACTTACTGAAGAAAAAAAAGAAAGAAAAAATTTGACCCCTCTGAAGGTCTACAAGACTCCTTTCTTAAAATAATAAAATTAAAAAATACCTCGACATAATAGGTGTACTAAAGGAAATACTAATTAGGAAAAAACGGTGTTTTAAGTGAAAAAATCTGCTACTCGGCGAAGTTAAATGCTTACGTGGGACTGAGGAAAAAGATAAATAAGTTGTCAGCCAGTAATCTAACGTATTATTAGCTAATAAATAACATTGCGTTAATGATTCTTTTAACAAGAGAAATTGTTTACAATCTTAAGTATGGAAAAAAAATTCAAGATGCAATATTACATAAAAAGATTTGTCTTGATAAATAGATCGAAACAGAGAAGCTTCAGTGACTTCGCGAGATTTCACGCTGAACGTTCTTCCTCTTCCAAGATAAAGTAATTAGTTAAGATAATTAGTTACGTCGGATCCTTAGGATGAATATGTAAGTTATTTAGATATTTTTTTATCTAACAAGCCAGAAAAAGATTTTTTTTCGGCTAGGACCAAAGAAACGTTTTTTCGGATAAGAGCGTAAGTATTATGGCAACTTTTTCAATAATTTATTTTACGGTAGCCAAAATCTCTTAATTAAGTACATAAATAGTTTAAGCTTCCCAACCTAAGGAGCCTAAGGACTCCTTGATTTTATGAAGTTTTCCTCGATTTTTTGACAAATAAACCCCATTTCTTCAGGATTTTTGGTACATTCCCTGTTTTTGTTTTTTTACACAGGAACATCATTGTTCCGGGATTTTCGGGAACATTCCTGGGAATTTTTAACAGATAAAAAGTATTTGAAGAGGATTTTCAGAAGATTTCCTCGTCTTTTTGACAAAAAAAAAACATTTTTCAAGGATTTTTAGGAACTTTTAACTTCACTAAAACACCTTAAAAATTAACACTTTAAGTACGGCCACAGTTTTCAACCGACTGTCACCAAATTTTCACCAATTTTTTTTAGTCGGTGAACAAGAAACTAAAGAGGGTGATTTTTGAATTTCGAAAAAATGGCGGAGGTATGTCTGTTTGAAATTTTAAAAAATTCACTGCGGCCGAAGCGTTGGTCGAATTTTCACCAAATTTTCACCAATTACTCTTTATATTTTTTTCGAATTTTTGGTGTAAAAAATTATCTTTTTAGTAGGGAGATATTTCTTACTACCACGCCTTACGAGAAGGACCTCTCTTTGGCAAAAATCCCATTATTTTTCTACCCTGATATTTGGAAAAATTCTCGAGAAAAAAAAAAACTTCGAAAATTTTTTCGGAAAAAAAGCGCAAATTTAAAAAAGAAAACTTAGAAAATTTTTTCAAAATAATAAATAAATTTCCCTTCCGTTATACTTCCCCTCCCTTATACTTCCGTCCCTTATACTTCCCCTCCCTTATACTTCCCATCCCTTATACTTCCCCCTCCGTTATACATCCCCCTCCTATATGTATTATTGCTTCTCTTTAAGGAAGTTCCCGTCGGGGCCAGCTCCAGACTAGTACTCTTTTTAACTAAAGGAATCATCAGGTAAACTATAATCCGTTTATCGCCATCTAAAATTTTTCTGCGAAAATTTTCCTCGGGATTGTCCGAGACTGCGGGAAGGTAGTGAGCGAAGACCCATCTTCACCGCACACAACTTTCACCGCCCAGTTTTTTTCTCGAACACCACATGAAAAAGGTTTAAGAAAATAACTTCAGCCTTTCACGAAACTAAATTTACAAATCGAAGACCAATTCCCCTTTTAAAACCGCCCTTGACTCTAAATAGTTAAATCACTAAGCATCATCAAACGACGAAAATAATTTAATAGGCTAAAAATACATAAAAGGCGTCCTAGAAATTCGATTTAATGGGGTTGATATTTAAAGTTGTCCTCGTAAAGGATGAATTTAAAATTGAAGTCCTTATAAGCTCATAATTACAAGGAAACTCAAGGATCACATTGATTGAAAAAACTGTCTGGAGCCTACCAGATGGGAATTCCCGGGCAATAATCTTTTTTCCTTATCAAAAACAAGGTAGATAAAATCAATATCTTCGCCAATCCAAGCGCATTTTTTTTTTTAATTTTTTTTATGTCTTCACTTAAAATTGGCGTTTCCGCCTATTTTTCCTCTAGACGACCTCCAGCTAGAAGGTTTTCCAGTTTTTTAGGCAGATTTTTGACGAAATTTTGTCGTTTTAAGGCCTAATAAGGCTTTTTTAGCCTAATTTAAAGAATTCCGAGAAAGATGGGCTTAAATTTTGTTTAAATATCGCCCGGGCTGAAAGAATGCGGGAGATTAGTCACCATGAAATCTTCAATTGCATCATTTCTCTATTAAATGCCTCGGGGGAATTAAAAACGTCTTTTTTTTTAACTAAATTTAAAACGGATCTTTTATTACTTGTAGTTAAAAAAGTGGGTTTTATGTCATATAACTGTAAACAAAACAATAAGGTGGTGCTTTTTTTATCAGGGTCATTTTTCTACATAGAATAAATATGTTTGAGACGTCGATGTTGAAATTCAGGGCCCAGATTAGGGGTGAAAGTAACAGCGACGTTTTGGAACAGCACCCCACCAAACGAAAATGAATAATAAATGGTAAAAAGTTAATTTCCGGTCCGAAAACAGGAAAAGGGTAAAAATGATACGTTTCAAGTTTAAGGTGAAACAAGGAAACATCAACTTTTCATTATCCGGACGAGTGCCTTCATAAATTGATCCGCAAAAGTAAAAGTGGTCATCAAAGTGAAAATTTTTGTTTCGGTCTTCAAATGTCGAGAACGTAGGACATCAAGAACAGTGCTGCGCTCAATCGTAAAAAAAGATGAACCAAAATTTTTAAAATGGTGGGCCAGAATAACACTTGAGTTACGCTCCTTGGGGTCAACAAGACCATTTATAGGCAATCTATTCCAATTATTTCGCGGTAAAAGTATATCAAGGTTTCTTTTTATGATTTCATATAATTTTGTCAAATCTACCCGAAGGGGGATACGATATTGCAGAAATCGTAACAACTGTGAAAAATTCGTAAGTCAAGGTTTTTCTGTTATTTCTTTACG
>JACGAQ010003783.1:0-24239 GCA_014119065.1 Orius insidiosus
TAAAAAATTTTTTTCTGTAAATTTTTAGCTCTTTTTTCTCCATTATTTCCCCAAAAATAAGGCGATTTTACCCCTCCGCGGTTGTCACCTTGGCGTGGTGGAGGGGCTCATCCGCCGCGGCCCTTGGGTTCCCCCTCGGGCCGTGGCGGATGCTAAGAGCAACCAACCACTCAAAACCAGGGTTGAACAGCGACGCCCTGGTCTTGGCCGGGGGTGGTTAAATAGCCGGCTGTAGTTGCGGACTCTGGATACCGGGCGCCCTCCAGTTTCAATTAGCCTTCCCGCGGTATCAGGGCTCTGCCGCGGGTGACCTTCTATTCCCTTGTTCCAAAAACAAAAATTGAGAATATAGAACAAAAAAAACAATAAACCCGATCGTCGGGACCCAACGGGGACCGATGATCTTTCCCTGGATGCCGAGATGGACCAGGTTGCGTCGCTCTTGGGCAACGCGACTCCGTTTGTCTCGGCGTCCGAGGACTCCCAAGGTGCGGCTGAGCAACTCTCTCGGACCGACAGGGATCGAGGGAGGGGCCGGCTGCATCTGGTCCGATGGAGGTGGACCCATCTCCGGGAGCCGATGGCACACCGGGGTCCCTTCGGGAGCCGATGGCATACCGGGGGATCTCTGGGAGCCGATGGCGCACCGGAGACCACCAAAGTCAGGAAAAAACCCCGCAAGGGTAGAAAGAGTGGGCTGCGCGGAAGAAGCTCCGAAAGCTGCGGGAAGAGGGGGAGGTTACTAAGGACGCAGACCCCTCAGTACTGCGGCCGACGGGACAATCTCCGGTCAGTCAGCCTCCCGTTCTGAAAAGGAAACGGGAACCGGGCACCACTCCTGAGGTGCAAAAGAAGACCAGGGAGGAGACTTCCAGGTCTGGCAAATCAGGAGTGGGGAAAGGTGACCGATCCTATCGGGACACCCTTGTTGGGGTAAGAGTGGGGTGGTGAGGGCTGAGCACCCGAAGGAGGAGCTGAGTGATGAGCAGCTGGTGGACATCCAGAAGCTCATCCTGCGACTCATAAGGGTGCAAGGAGGCACCAAAGTCGCCCCAAGATTCCAAGGCATCTCCCTCAGGTCCGGGTGGATGGTCCTCCACTGTGTGGATCATCAAACCGCTACCTGGGTAAGAGAGAGCCTTGGGGTTGAAAACGTTTGGGAGGGGGGCCGTCTAAGGGTGCTGGACGAGGGAGAATTCCCGGTGCAGCACACGGCGGTGGCTTACCTCCCAAATTCCTGCGATGATGAGACAGGGGAAATCCTCGATCTCATCAGGGGGCAGAACCCTGCTCTCCTGGTGGATCGTTGGAGAGCCCTGGCCAGGCGAGATGAGGACACCACGGTGCATCTGACTCTTGCCCTGGACGAAACATCAGCAGGTCTTCTCCTTACGGATAGCCGGATCTTTTATAGATTCGGTAGGGCTACCGTAAGGGTGAGGAAAAGGCAGAAGAGCAGCCGAAGCCAAAGGAGCCGGAGGAGATGGAGTTGGACCCACCTGCGGGAGGGGGGACTTCTACTCCGAAGGCTCCTGAGGACAGAGGCTGCAAAGGTGGCAGAGGCGAAGCTGGGGCTGGGGGCGGCAACGTCCCACGACCCAGCCGAGCCGGGCCAACATCTGGCGGAGGCGAAGCTGGGGCCGGGGGCGGCAACGTCCCACGACCTAGCCTAGCCGGGCCAACAACCAGAGGGGCGGATGAGGACAAAAGGAAAGACAAATTGAAAGATTACCGTCCGCCCCTCCAAGGCCTCAAGAAGAGGAGGCCCGACTCCTCCCCGACCCGCAGGGGAGGAAAGGGGAGCAAGGCCGCCACTGACCCCCACATGCCCAGAAGAAATGGGCCATGGGGGGGCAGGAGGCGAAACTAGCTCACCCGTACACCCCAGGGATGGAGGCTCGCACAATAAGGTGTGTCCAGATCAATCTTCACCACTCCAAAGCAGCGTCGGCTGTGCTGACGCAGAGGATGGTGGGATCTGGTCTGGACATAGCTTTTGTTCAGGAACCCTGGGTATACAAGGAGGAAGTAAAAGGACTGAGCCTCCCCCAAGGTAAACTGATTTACTGCAAGAGTAATGGAGGTCTTCCCCCGAGGACTGCCATACTCATAAAGAGCAGGATAAAATTTTTGTATGTTCCAGAACACACGTCGAGGGACATCACAACGATAATTGTCGAGGGATCAACAGAGAGAGGACACCAGAGGATGATGTGCTCCTCAATTTATCTTCCTGGTGAGGAGGAGATCCCTTCCTTGCTGCTGAGGCGGCTCGTTGGATACTGCGTGGAGAAGGGAATTGACTTTCTTCTTGCGGGCGACGCCAACGCACATCACACCGTGTGGGGAAGTACAGATGTCAACGTTCGAGGTGAGTCTCTTCTTGATTATCTGTTAACGAACCAAATTGACTTTCTTAATCGTGGGACGGAGCCTACCTTCGTCACGTCGGTACGAAGGGAGGTTCTAGACCTAACCCTTGCGAGCAGGAATCTTGCAAGGAAGATTAAAGGTTGGCATGTGACCAGGGAGGCGTCTATGTCGGATCATCGTCAGATCAGGTTCGACATAGAGGCAAACCTGAGGGAGATAGAATCATGCAGGCACCCAAAAACACCAATTGGGATCTCTTTAAAGGACTACTTAGCGTGGGACTTGAGGGGGTAAACTATTCCATCTCTAATACTGATGACCTGGACTATGCGGCTTCGCAGTTGAACCAGGCCATCAGGACGGCATTTCATGACAGCTGTCCTGTTAAAACCAGAGGGAACAATAAAAATTCGCTCTGGTGGAACAGGGAGCTGGACTTGCTGAGAGATAGGACTAGGAAAGCCTTTAACAAGGCAAAAAGGGACGGCTCCTGGAGGGATTACAAAGACCTCCAATCCGTCTACAATAAAGCCATTAAAAAGGCTAAAAATGACTCCTGGAGGAAATTCTGTGACGAAATGGCGGACCTTACGGTCGCCAGTCGGATACAGAAGATTATGAGAAGAGGGCACTCCAACCCAATGGGCCTTTTAACTAAGACCAATGGGGGCTATGCCGAAAACGCCAGGGAGACCCTCAAAATTCTTCAGGAGGAACACTTCGGCAATTCTGAGCCGATAGGCTCGGAAGGTGAAGGCGAAGCAGAGGCACCACCTCTGAATCCTACCACTCAGAGAGACAGGAGGCTAGCCTACAGTCTCTCTGGTAGGATTTTTACTCCGAACAGGGTCACTTGGGCGGTCAATTCGTTCCGACCATTTAAGACCCCAGGAGGGGACGGAATTGGCCCGGCCCTTCTTCAGAAGGGACTAGGCCAAATTCTGCCCTATCTAATTCAGCTATGTAGATATAGCTATACTCTTGGATACATACCTCTTCCGTGGAGGGAGACCAATGTAGTATTCATTCCGAAGGGCGGGGAAGGGGGGATGCGCACCCCAAATCGTACCGACCCATCAGTCTATCATCTTTCCAGCTTAAGGCTATGGAAAAGGTAATAGGTCTGCATATAAGGCAGGAACACCTGGTCAATCTCCCTCTCAGCCCATACCAGTATGCCTACCAGAAGGGGAAGTCCACTGACAGTGCTCTGACCCAACTGGTGGGGAGGCTGGAAAAGGCGATTGAGAACAAGGAGATAGCAGTGGCGTGCTTCATGGATATAGAGGGTGCTTTCAATAGCACTACCTTTGAATCGATGAGGAATGCTGCTCTAAACAGAGGTATCGAACCCTCTACAGTCAACTGGATTGACTCAATGTTATCCAGTAGGGTCGTCACCCTGCGAATCGGGGATGAAATCTCAATGATTAGACCTAGGAGGGGCTGCCCTCAAGGAGGAGTACTGTCCCCTCTGCTATGGCTACTCGTTGTGGACGACCTTCTGAATACCCTTAACACACTGGGGTACGAATCATACGGGTATGCAGATGACCTGGTGATCGTCATAAGAGGCAAGTTCGACAGCACCATCTCGGAGCTGTTGCAAAGTGCCTTAAACAGGGTGCAGCAGTGGTGTGTTGAGAAGGAGCTGAAAATAAATCCTTCCAAAACATCCATTGTACCCTTCACTCGAAAACGGAAGTATACAATTACTCCACCGACGGTTTTCGGGGAAGTAGTGAACCTATCCAGTGAGGCTAAGTATCTGGGAGTGATTCTCGACCAGAAACTTACGTGGAACCCTCACTTGGAAAAGACCCTGAAAAAAGCCACGAAGGTTATGTGGGTCTGCAATAGATTTGTTGGGAGGAACTGGGGGCTCCAACCCAACTTGCACTTTGGTCGTACACTGCCATAGTAAGGCCTATGATTACATATGCCGCTGTGGCGTGGTGGCCGAAGGTCAAGGAGGCCAAAGCCCAGACAGTCCTTACCAAACTCCAAAGGTTAGCTTGCCTATCCGTAACCGGAGCTATGCGTACTTGTCCAACCCTGGCCATGGAGAGGGTCTTAAATTTGCCGCCACTTCACTCCTTCGTGATGAAGGTGGCTGCTGACACTGCTCTGAGGCTGGGAGACAGGGGGCTAGCTATCGGGACCAGGATGGGCGGGATACTGGAGGAGGTGGCCATTTCAGACATGGCAAGGACGGTCCAAGATGTTCAGATCTCCACTCTGGACTTCGACAGACCGTACAGATCGGTGATACACACCAGGTACTGGAAGGCCAATCGACCTTCCTTCCCCTCAGGCACACTTCAGTGGTACACGGATGGTTCAAGGATGGGTGGGGGGACCGGTGCCGGGGTAAAAGGCCCTAACTTTGCCTTCTCTGGCGCCATGGGACCCACACCAACGGTCTTTCAAGCAGAAGTGTACGCCATTGAGGTTTGCGCTCTCGAAATATCCGAAGGGGTACCAAGGGAGCCAACATAGTAATATGTTCGGACAGTCAGGCGGCCATACAGGCCGTCACAGCCTTTGAGGTCAACTCAAAGCTGGTTAGTGGCTGTATCCGAAGTCTTAAAATCCTTGGCGCACATAACAGAGTCACTCTGATGTGGGTGCCAGGACACACGGGGATTGAGGGAAACGAAGCGGCTGATCAATTGGCCAAAAAAGGTTCGCTCACTCCCCTATTAGGACCCTTCCCCTTTTGTGGGCTTACGAAAGACCAGATAAAAGGGGAAACAAAAAAGTGGGTTGAACTTCGGTTCCAAAAACAGTGGAGGGAGTCCAGAGGCTTGCGACAAGCGAAAAGACTCATTGACTCCTTCCCTCTAAGAGTCTCACAAACTCTATCTCTGAACCGTAAGGACCTGAGGCTCCTGACTGGTATCCTGACTGGGCACCACCCGGTTGGGTACCACTTAAGGAACATGGGGATAGTCACAGAGGATAGGTGCAAACTCTGTGACGAAGGTTCAGAGACAACAGAGCACCTCTTGAGTGAGTGCGAAGCACTTGCAAGGAGGCGGTTTACAATGTTTGGAAACCCCTTCTTACTTGGCGGACATACAGGAATCTGCCTTCTGGAAACTGATGGAATTTTGAGAATTCTACCGGTTTCCAGAATTAGCCCCTAGAAATGAGGCGGCACAATAGAGCCTTAAGGCTTTAAGTGCTAGGGAACCTTAGCCCTCGACGCCCATAAGCTTCCTGTGGATTTTTAAAAATTTTTTTTTTGCTAAAACCTATTATTTAGTCCTAAATGATATCTTATGTGTTTTTTATGTTACTAACTGCAGTAATTAGGAGTAATTATATGGCACCTGTAGGTGCCTAGGGGCATTGTCTCCGTCTATATTTCATTCATATCGACTATAGTCATTTTTCATATCTTATTCTTTTTACCTATTTTTTTTTTTTTTTTTTAGTCGATAGGAATATTTTTTCGTATTCAAAATTTTATTTTTTGAAATATGAGATAGATAATGATAACAAAAATTTTTAAATTTTTTCATGAATACTATCAAACAGCTAATATACATTTATTTTTTTATGAATTTTGTACGTGCAATGTATGTGCAGCCCTACATTTCACGCTACACATAATTTTATTGTTCGTTTGTGGCATTCGGCGCATCTTTTATGTTGAACGGTGTCGGTTAGCTCGTGACCAGTTTTTTTATATGGAAGATTTTTCAAATCTTTAGGAATTTTTTGAAGCCTTGGCTCCCTCTCGGAGTCTTTTCCGTGCCTCTTTTCCGTGCCTAAAACAGATTTCGTTGACTATTGCCTGTCGAAATTTGGCGAGAGTGAGTTTTTCTTTTTTTTCAAGTCCTTGATTGTGTAGTTTCCATGCGTTTTGGCTCGCTGCGTCTATTCCGAAGGGAAATATGGGGTACCACAATTTTTTTCCCTTTTACAGATATGCGAGTGTTCGCTATATTTTCGTCAAATCTGTCGACGCCACCCATGTACAAGTTATACAATTTGAACAGTTTTGCAGTCTATTTTTGGGACTGTCCCATTTTCAAAGTTGACCGGATTGGCGTTGTTGACAAAAAAAAGACAGATATAAAAATAGACTGCAAAACTGTTCAAAATTGTATAACTTGTACATGGGTGGCGTCGACAGATTTGACGAAATATAGCGAACACTCGCATATCTGTAAAAGGGAAAAAATTGTGGTACCCCATATTTCCCTTCGGAATAGACGCAGCGAGCCAAACGCATGGAACTACACAATCAAGGACTTGAAAAAAAAAAAAACTCACTCTCGCCAAATTTCGACAGGCAATAGTCAACGAAATCTGTTTTAGGCACGGAAAAGAGGCACGGAAAAGACTCGAGAGGGAGCCAAGGCTTCAAAAAATTCCTAAAGATTTGAAAAATCTTCCATATAAAAAAACTGGTCACGAGCTAACCGACACCGTTCAACATAAAAGATGCGCCGAATGCCACAACGAACATAAAATTATATGTAGCGTGAAATGTAGGGCTGCACGCCGTGGCAGTTAGACACTATAGTAATTTTATTTCATTCATGACTTTTATCATATCCATAAAGAGATAAAAGTATAAGAACAGTAACAATTAGTCAGGAAACATAAAATGATTATAAGGAATAAAAAAAGGAAAGAAATCGGACCATTAGTAATGTTGACATCGCAGGCCATAATCGGGTCGATTGACCACGGGCACCTGGAGGTGCCTCCGAAGAAAAATTACGTTTTTTATTTAGAAAAGTAAATGAAATTAGCGTTAAAACTTTTTGTGCCATTAGATTAAACTATTATGCACACAAAAAACACAAAATTATAAGAAATAAGCTTACCTTTCCATGTAAAATAATAAAAAACGGGGATGTCCTTATCACGGCCAATGAACGATTTTTAAAGTGATAACACAATAACCCTAGCGCCGAGAACGACATGGTGAACAACTAATAATGTAAATAAACCTCTAATCCTGCCCCTAAAACTCACAGAAAGTCAAAATTTCAATCTTTGAATAAACTACGGTTCGAAATAGACCCGGCACCTGCAGGTGCCAAAGGGCGTTCGAGGGTTAAGGGAACCTCCTCGTGGGCATCAAAAAAAAAAAAAAAAAAAAAAAAAAGGCGATTTTAATAAAAAAAAAAAAAAAAAAAAAAAAAGCGATTTTTGGTCAAAAACGCCTTTAAAAAAGACTGCCATAAAAAGGCGATTTTCGGTCAAAATATCGGATAGGTTATCATTAGATCCAAAAATTAACTTTCTGCCAGGTTTTGCTTGGTGCAACGTTCCTAGAGTCTAGTAGTACACAGAAAAACAAAAAATTTATTTAAAAAACAGTACAGACACTAAACACAGCCATAATTTAGGCTTAGAGATCAACAGAATAACTTAAGTTTATAACCTCATATAGGATATATTCATGTGAACCGCTGGCGACTTTTTCCAACAAATTCATCAATACTTGAAACCTCCCTTGAATCTTAAAAAGAAAAAAAAAATGATTTTAAATGTTTTTAAAATGAGCATACATCATTCACACTTCTTGAAGGCATCAAATTGCTAATTTTTGAAAAAGTTTGCTCAGTTCCAATCTCCTTTTGGAATGTCTGCAAATCATTTTGTCTTCTTCCCTCGTCCACACTTTTCTTGCTTTATCAAATTTTCGTCAGTTTTCTCAATTTTTGTCTCAATTTGTGTGTCGATGGAAATCTTTTCCTAAAATTTAAATTTTAAAAATGAGAGTTTAGTCTTCTTTTACCTCTTTTTCTAGCTTAATTTCATCGGCAGGTTCCATTTTGATCAAGTTAACTTGAGTGATTTCAATTTTTTCTTTTTGACTTTCCTGAAAAAATAGTTTTTAAAATAGAAATATTCAATGATTAGTTTTACTTCATCTATAAGACTGCAGATAGGGCTGATAGGTTGCAGTAGGCTGAGAAAACGTGTGCTGTCAGAAGTGTCAGGGTCTTCAAGCGAATCAAAGAGTTCGACTGATGACTTATCGCTCGAGACGGAGACATCATCTTCGTCATAGTAATCGTCCTCTTCTTCTGTTTTATCGCATCTATCAGGCGATGAGGCAGGTTGAAGATCTTCTTTTGACTGGATGACATTCTCATCTTCACAAGGGACATCTTTACTCACAGAGCAGTTTACAGATTTTGACGCTTTCCGCTTTCCCGCCTTTTGCTGTAGAGTGACGGGTGCAGTCGCTGAAGCATCGTGTCAAATGGCACATCACCAAAACTCAGTCGTGCAAAACGCAAAACTTTTCCATCTTTTATGTATATTTGTCCATTTGAAAACTAAAAACAGAATAGAGTAGTTTAAATTATTTTAAAGCTACCTTTAAATTGCAGGACAAGCAAAATTGTTTTGTCTCCAAACTGTGGCATTTGCAGTCGCAGTTTGGCTGACATCCGCGGTCAGGGTGTTCAGGGATACGAATTCTTTCCCAAGCACTTTCTTCAATCGTTGTCTCGCTTATGTCTTCGTAGTCATCTTTCGAACTTGGAGGTGGCTTCTCATCTGGAAGAAGGTGCAGAAAAGCCTCAGATAGATGAGGACTACCTTTGAAAATAGGTAAAATGCTTGATTTGACAGCATCGGGTGAGGCAAAATCTGGCGATTGCTGTTCTAATGCATGTTGAAATTTATTCCCATGATGTGACTGAAAAAGTCATATTTAACATAATTCTCTTTTCAAAATAAAGTAAACAAAATGAAACTCACATCAAGTTTTTTCATAAAAGACCAACACTTTTCGATGAACTGCAACTCAGTAAGTTTACCACATTCTTGGGCTTGTTCAGGTTTTAAAAATCCGATGAAATCTCCAAGAAGTTGCGGGTAACCGGCGAGGATTTCATTTAGTTTTTTGTAGAGCGCCACCGCAGCCCCAGGTTCTTCAACGGTTTCACTTAAAACGGCGATAAATTGCTTAAAGGTGTTTTCGTCAAGTAACGATTTCGCTTTAGAAAAAAATGCATCAGCATAATCTGAAAAGAACAATGTAGATTTTTTTATTGAATAAATAAAATACCGACGGGTGCTATCTTGAGGTCCTTTATCATCGGAGCAATCATTGTTGCTGTCTAATCGCTTTTTCTTTCTAGGATGACTCTGCATCAATTTACGTTTCTCAGTTGGCAAAGTATCTGCCATCGGCTCAAGTTCATATTCCTAAAGATATAAATTAATTCTTTTCTTAAATTAAGTCAACAATCTTACTTTATCTCTTTTAGAAGTTGTTTCAAATGTGTCGGTACATTTTTTTCTGACGTCGGAGAACCATTTTCTGTTTTGATCTGAGATTCTGGAATAGGCCTTGAAAAAATTCAAATCAAACAGAATTTTAACATAAAAAAATAATCAACTTACAAAAATGAATTGCCATCTCCATTGATGTGTTCAGGTTGGAGCGAAATTGGATCCTAAACAATGAAAATATAAGTTTTGTTCCAACCGCATATGGTTTAAAACTCCTTGAGCATGCGCAGAAGGATTTGGATGTCAAATTTGACATCAGATGACTTCAGATTTGATGGATAAACCATTCTACGCATGCTACAGGAGTTTCAAACTGTGGCTGGAACAAAGCTATTAATTCAGCTAAGCTGAAATTCAACTAAAGGGTAGTGGAAAGCTTTTTAGGAGTTTTTCCTTGTCTTTAAGACAGAGAAACCCCATTTTTACAGAATTTTCTATGGTTCTATGTTAGAGAAATCCTATTAAAGATGAAGAAAGTAACGAGGGTAGCGAAAGTAACGATTTTTGAATTTCGAAAAAATTGCGGAGATATGGCTGTTTGAAATTTTAAAAAATTCGCTGCGACAGAAACGTGGGTCCGATTTTCACCAAATTTTCACCAATTACTCCTTATATTTTTTAAGAATTTTTGGTGTAAAAAAATTGCCACTTTTTAATTATTAATTTTCTTTAGTAGGGAGAAATTTCATACTTCTACCCAATACGAGAGGCACATCCCAAGGGCAAAGAGCCCATTATTTTTACCTTGACACCTAGAGAAATTTTTGAAAAAAGAATTTAGAAAATTTTTCAGAAAAAAAAGCGCAAATTTAAAAAGAAAACCCGGAAAATTTTTCAAAAAAAGTTGGAAAATTTTTTGAAAAAAAGTTGGAAAATTTTTTGAAAAAAAAAAAACTCGGAAAATTATTTAAAAAAGTGAAAATTTTTTGACAAAAAACTTGGAAAAATTTTTCGACAAAAAAACTTGGAAAAATTTTTCGACAGAAAACTTGGAAAATTATTTTTAAAAACTCGGAAAATCATAAAAAAGTGAAAATTTTTTGAAAAAGAAAAAAAAACTTAGCAAATTATTGACAAAAAACTCGGAAAATTTTTCGGAAAAAAAAATTCCCCCTCCGTTATACTTCCCCTCCCTTAAACCTTCCCGTCCGTTATACTTCCCCGCCCTTATACTTCCTCCTCCGTTATACTTCCCCCTCCTATGTTTTTACTTCTCTTTAAGGAAGTTTTCGTATGTAGCTCTCCAAACTATACTTTTGACTTGGGATTCTTCAGACTTCGAATTAAATAAATCGATATTTCTCACATTTTAGTAGGTATTTTCTATTTATACTGGAGTTAGGGCATTATTCACTTTTGAATTTCGTTCGCTTCTTGCTCTTCCATATGAGCGACTTCTACATCGTGCGACTTTTTCTTCAGCGACTTTTTCAGCGAAATCTTGATGTTAAAACACAATGGCGCCATGGCAATATGGCGAGAGCCCCCGCCTGGGTCCAACCCCCCTTGTGACAGCCAAAAGCTAACAAGTAAAAAGAATAGATCAACCAATAGGAAGAAGGCCTAGCTAATTGTTATTTCTTAAAAAAATTAATAAGGGTTTCTTGTCAAAATTTTCGTTCAAAAACCTATTGTGCCTAAAAACCTATCGATTTGTCCCATAAAAATTAGCAACACGTCTATATTGCAAGGGCGTTCAAACTAATTAAGAAAAATGGAGTCTTCCACACATTTTGACCAGTAAAAGTGGGCCGCTTGCCATAAAATTTGGGGATCCCTGTATTAAAACTAATGATTTAGTTGAACCTGCATCTAATAACATTAATAGAAATTACCGTATGCACTTCTTGTCGTTGGGAGTTGAAAAAAGTAAAGGCATACTAGGAAGCAAGTTGGGCAAATCCATTTTAATTAATATTAATTAAGGAATAAAATTGATGAAACTTCTTTGGATACAAAACACAAACAACTTTAGCCTCCTGTCTATTTATAATAATTCAGGCTTGTACGAAACTTCCCTTTTTTATTCGGTTGGTAAAGAGGGTAAGTAACACGAGGAATAACAATACCCTTTAATGTAACCTCAACTGTGGCATGCTGTACTGTTGCTGTTCGTTAATCTGCTGCTGCATTCTTTGATTATTGCTGATAGTTTAATTGTGGTATAAAATGAAGAAGAAGGGAAGGTAAGTTTTCATATTGTCATACGTACTGACGAGTTTTTCTTGTGCTAAACTTCTCAAATCTGTATTTGATTTGGTTAATTAATTTTAGGAAGTCTAAAAATGCCAATCCATACCGTGACCTTGAAGGAACGGTTGACCATTTTGAAATGGAAGAATCGGACGATGGTCTTAGCGACGATGGACGGGTTTTGCTTGAGAATGCCAAAGGAAGGCGAAAAAGAGAAGAAGAGGTAAGGTTGGTTGCTAACAAGATTTCTCATTTGTTGATTTGTAGCAAGAAGTTTTGAATGTTTATCATTCAAGCGACAGCGATACAGATGAAAGTGATGCTGATGAAGGCGAAGAAAGTGATAAAAGTCTAGGAGGTTAAGCGATTTCGAAGGTGACCCTGAAGAGGGCGGTGATGACGGACTTCCTGATGCAAAGGCCTGGGGATCCAAACGAAAAGCCTACTACGACACAGATTATGTCGACAAAGATTTTATGGGTTTCGACGATGAAGAAGTCGCTCTTATGGAAGAGCAAGAAGCGAACGAAATTCAAAAGCGAATAATGACCCAAATGGAAGAAACAGACTTTTCACTCGGTCTTCTCGATAGTGTCGAAGATAAAAAGAGACTTAACAAACAAGGGCAACTTCCTGATAAAGAAAAAGTCGAAAAAGACCTCACAAAACTATCTCGCTCCGAGCTCATCGACTTGATCAAACGTGAAACCCCTGGTTTCTTTGGTCTTTTAAAAGATTGCAAAGGTAAAAAAAAAACATCAAAAACTCCTTTTTATTAGGTGTACAAAATGAAACTCGGCTAAAATCTACAAAATTCAAATTTACCCTGTGGGTGAGTTTCATTTTGTACACCTAATAAATAAAAATTGTAGGAAATTTAATTCTCTATAAATTTGTACTTAATTATTTTTTTCTAGGATGCACCATTTTCGGAAAATAATTTTTTTTAAAAAATTTATCTTGAAAACAGTGCGTCCTAGAGAAAAATGAATAAAATAAAAATTAAAGAGAATTAAATTTCCAAAGATTTTATTTAGTGCATTTTTTCAATATCTGTAACGGTTTACGATTTAGAAGCCTTTAAAAATTAACCTTCTTAATGGTTATACTTCCATAACCTTACACGGAGAAGGTCAACTTTTGATGGACTTTAACGCCTAAAATGTTTAAAATTTTGAAAAAATGAACTACTAGGTGTACAAATGAAACTCGGCTAAAATCTACAAAATTCAAATTTACTCTGTGGCTGAGTTTCATTTTGTACACCTAATATCTATTAATTTTTAGCCAAAATTAAAAATTTGGAAGAGCAAATCATGCCAATTTTGGAGATGGAAAAAAATGGCGAGCTTCCAGAATGTGAGGCTTTAGACTTCATTAAAATGTACCAAAAAGTCATTTATTTGTAAGTAATTTTTTTATTGCTCTTATTTATAATAACTTTATTACAGCTACATGATGAATACGACGTTTTTTATGCTTTTGAAAAGTCAAAAAGAAAAAACCGACGGTCATCCTATAGTTAAGAGGCTGGGCCAGATTTCGATGTATTTGACAGAAATGGAGTCTTGCCTAAAATCAGGACTTGGAAAGCAAATCAAAAAATTAATAGATGACAAAAACAAAGGATATGCTATCGTTGAAAATGTTGTCGTTGCTTCAAAACCTGAACCTGCAAATAGGTACAGTTTCCTCAAATCGCCAAATTTCATATCTTAAAAAATGATTTTAGGAGAGAAAAACGTAAATTGAAACAGATAGAAAAGAAGAAGTTACAAGAAGAAGAAGAAGGTGGAGAAGGCGGCTAGAAAGCTTGCGTCTGCAGGAATGAACGATCAAATCCCAATGGAAAATAAAGTCAAATTTAACCTACCAGATGAAGGTAATTTTTTTATTACCAAGCACAACCTTTAATTGATCTTTCAGATGAGAAAATGGAAACAGAAAGCGAAGAGGAAGGCGAAGGTAAAGTCGAGAAACGCCCAGCTTCCCAGAAGATCCTTAAAAACAGAGGTTTGACACCCAGAAGGAAGAAAGAAGTGAGAAACCCGAGGGTTCGCAATAGAAATAAATTCAAGAAAGCTGTCGTCCGCAGAAAGGGACAAGTAAGATCCTTTATTGAATTTTTTCTTCTTAGTTTATATTTTATTTTTTAGGTAAGAGAAGTAAGAAAAGAAATAAGCAAGTACGACGGAGAAAGATCCGGTATCAAGAAAAACTTAAGCAAGAGTATATCGTTGAAATAAGATCGATTTTACTTTTATTGAGATTAAAAATGTTTGATTTTTAAATTTTGCCTTTTATTTTTGACTTACTCAAAAAAAGGTTTTCCCAATCCTGCAGAGCAGAGGGTGTTGGGGAGAGAAAAAAAAAAATAATTTTATTATTTAATTACCTATCATTAAAAATTTTGGTATTAATTTTCAAAATTGGGTGAAAAAAAAATTATTGACAGGAGAACATAAATTTTGCCTAATTTTAAGAACCCTTTTTTTTCCTGTACTGAAAAGTAACCATTTTGTCTGATTTTGAGGAATTTTCTTCCTTTTTCAGGCAGGAAAATGAATTTTTGCCCGATTTCGGGAGAACCCCATTTCTTTTGGCGAAAAAACACATATAAAGGGTGTTTTTCTGCTGAAAATGAATGAAAAACACCCTTTTTACGTGTTTTAACTTCTCAAAGAAGTTATTGTGATACCCTCCACGTAGGTTGATTCGATATGGCTGATATTTTATCCGGATATTTTGAAAATATAAATAAGATAAAATCGGAAGGAAAATGTCGGATGAACCGATATATCGGAAGGAAAATATCGGATGAACCGATATATCGGAAGGAAAATATCGGATGAACCGATAATCGAAAGGAAAATATCGGATGAACCGATATCGGAAGGAAAATATATGAACCGATATATCGGAAGGAAAATATCGGATGAACCGATATATCGGAAGGAAAATATAGGATGAACCGATAAATCGAAAGGAAAATATCGGATGAACCGATATATCGGAAGGAAAATATAGATGATATATCGGAAGGAAAATATCGGATGAACCGATATATCGGAAGGAAAATATCGGATGAACCGATAATCGAAGGAAAATATCGGATGAACCGATATATCAAGGAAAATATCGGATGAACCGATAAATCGAAAGGAAAATAGGATGAACCGATATATCGAAGGAAATATCGGATGAACCGATATATCGGAAGGAAAATATAGGATGAACCGATAAATCGAAGGAAAATATCGGATGAACCGATATATCGGAAGGAAAATATAGGATGAACCGATATATCGGAAGGAAAATATCGGATGAACCGATATATCAAGGAAAATATCGGATGAACCGATAATCGAAGGAAAATATCGGATGAACCGATATATCGGAAGGAAATATAGGATGAACCGATATATCGGAAGGAAATATAGGATGAACCGATATATCGGAAGGAAAATATCGGATGAACCGATATATCGGAAGGAAAATATCGGATGAACCTATATCGGAAGGAAAATATCGGATGAACCGATATATCGGAAGGAAAATATCGGATGAACCTATATATCGGAAGGAAATATCAGTACAAATATCGCAAATATTGGAAGGAAAATATCGATATTCCGATATATCGGAAGTATCGCAACAACCCTACCGGAGGTTCAAATCGAACGTTTATCTTTACCGACTCAACTTTGTGGTGCCGGCCGGTCAGCCGAAATTTTAAAAACTTGCTGCAGCCGAACCGTTGGTCCGATTTTAATCAATTACTCATTATATTTTTAAGAATTTTTGGTAGGTAAAAAAAATTACCTTTTTTTACATTAATTACCATTTTAGTAGGGAGAAATTTCATACTTCCACGCCTTACAAGAGGGACCTCTCTTGCACAAAATCCCATTATTTTTCTACCTTGATACTTCAAAAAATTTTCGAAAAAAATGAACTTAAAACATTTTTCGGAAAAAAAAAAGCGCAATTTGTTATTCGGAAAAAAAGCTCAGAAAATTTTTCCAAAAAAAAGTTGGAAAATGTTAAAAAAAAAAAAAAACTTGAAACTGAAACAAAAAGTTGGAAAATTTTTGAAAAAAAAAAAACAACTTCCCCCTCCGTTATACTTCCCCTCCTTTTACTTCCCCTCCCTTATACTTCCCCCTCCGTTATACTTCCCCCTATATTTTACTTCTTCTTAATGAAGTCTTCTTCGTTGGAAGCTCTTCAAACTAGTACTTTTTACCTGTGCTGAAAAGCAACCATTTTATCTGATTTTGAGGGTTTTCTTCCTTTTTCAATCAAGAAAATTCTGTGTGCCGGCCATCCGTCGTGAATCGTCTTTTTCAGGAACACTCAACGGCCTCAATTTTTTTAAATGAATTCAAATGAAGGAAATTTGTTTATGTTCCCGCCTTGAGTTGGTACCACTGTTTCCCCTCTGAACAGGATAGAGCAAGTTCGGGTCAAAAACGAGTTCAGTCATATCACGGCCGCCCGTCAGACCTGATCAAGGTGGGGCTTTTCGGCTTGTCGTACTCTCCCGTAAACATTCTCGATTTTTCCCGTTACATTTCTATCGAGGAAAACAATAAGTTCAAAATAATTGTACCGAGTGGATAAAATAGTGATGACGCGCGGGGTGCCGGAGTGTTTGAGGCCGGCGGCGAACGGCTACCTCGAACTTTCAGAGGAGCTCCTTCAACGACTCGTTATCACAGAACCGATCGAGAAATTCTACGAAGTTGAGGATGAACCTTTCGCACGGTAAGCAAAAACATTCAAAACTCTTCTTTTACTTCAGAAGACACTTCTGCTAAATCGAATTGAAAAGCTTGAAATTCACAGCAGTGCAAGTTCCTGTGGAGTGCATGTATTTGGTTAATTACCTTATTAGTTAAGGCATTATATCAAATTTATACGCGAAAATACGTCAGGGAAGACTGTATTAATGATCATTACTACATGGAGTGAAGGGTAGATTCTGCAGATTCTGGCTCCATTGGCATTCATTTAATTGCTTTTAGATGCAAGTGCTTGGAAGCAGTCTGCTGACAAAAGCGTTAGTTAGCGTTTTTTCTTGATGCTGGATCACTCTTTATCCAGCAGTAGGTAGCAAGCTGATCTTCAGGACTGTTGACGTAGATAAGTGTTGCTGAAAGACCATAACTAGCTGTTTTACTTTAAAATATTGTTGCGTTTTTCATTAGAATTTCTTCAATATTGTTTTGAGTTGGAGAATTTGTGGCTGATAAATGCAGTGGTGATACAGCAGTCATGAGAAAGAGTATACCCTTCCAATTTGAAGGGGAAACGCGAATTCCTTTCTTTGTTTTCCCAGAACGACCTTGAGTCGTGCAGTTATTACAAACAAGCTGAGAAGGTTTATGCAAAATTAATAAAATATAAACAATTTTCTTCGACGGCAGACGTCATTAGGACAATTTTTTTTTTGTTGAATCAATCCATTTTCTAAGAATGGGAAAGAATAATTAAAACGTTCTTGGACCTCTCAAAATTATAATTATATCTATAATTAAATAAAAATTGTAGGAAATTTAATTCTCTATAAATTTGTACTTATTATTTTTTTCTAGGATGCACCATTTTCGGAAAATAATTTTTTTTTAAATAAATTTATCTTGAAACAGTGCGTCCTAGAGAAAAAATGAATAGAATAAAATTAAAGAGAATTAAATTTCCAACAGATTTTATTTAGTGCATTTTTTCAATATCTGTAACGGTTTACGATTTACAAGCCTTTAAAAATTAACCTTCTTAATGGTTATACTTCAATAACCTTCTTACACGGAAGGTCAACTTTTGATGGACTTGAACGCCTAAAATGTTTAAAATTTTGAAAAAATGAACTACTAGGTGTACAAAATGAAACTCGGCTAAAATCTACAAAATTCAAATTTACCCTGTGGCTGAGTTTCATTTTGTACACCTAATAGATATATTAGCTTTGTTCCAACCGCAGTTTGAAACTGGTTTGAAACTTCTGGAGCATGCGCAGAAGGACTTATACGTCAAATCTGACGTCGCTCAAATCGTTTGTCGTCAAATCTGACGTGCAAATCCTTCTGCGCATGCTCCAGGAGTTTCAAACTGCGCTCGAACAAAGCTATTAGCAATTTTATGTATGCAATAAGATAATCGTTTGATAATTAAGGAAGTTTTGATATTTAAGATGTTATAAAATCAGTTTGGTTTTCTTTTGAGGTCATTATACTACCTAATAATCTACCTAAAAGGTGACAAATTATGTTTCTATTTTAGCGGTAAAAAAAATTTGTGGTGTGGATTTCCATAAAAATTTCAAAAATTTTGCAACGCGTGTGATTGTGACCCGCATTATTTTTCGCGGTAAAGTTTTTGTTCTAATTTCATCATTTATGAAGAAACTGCGGGCGCATTCTTTGTTATCTCTTGAGCAGAAATTCGTCTGAAGATATCCTGCACATCTGTCAAGAAGGCTTCCATTACATGAAGCCATCTGTCGCCTCCGACATCTGCTCTCGATTCCGAAACGGGTGATTCCTCACGTAAATCCGCTTATCGAAAATTTGGAAAAATTTTTGTACGTTTTTGAGGTCGATTTATGGGCCACGAGAAACACTTTTTTTTCTTTGAATTATAAACTCCACCGCAAAAATCCTTAGAGGGCGGAACTTTTGGTACTTTCACCTCCTTCGACCTTGCCAGACACCGCAAGGCACGCCTGCTTCTCTTGCACCAATTCAGGCCAATTCGCACATTTTTAATAAATTAAAAGAAACACCCAATTGGAAAGTTTCGTTTTTTTGTTCAACTCGGGTGAAGGTCGCTCAAGGACGTTTACATCCGGGGTTCGAAACTCGAGCTTAAAGGGCTGTTATTAAGGCCCTTTCTCAAACCATTACTCAAAGAGTGAGAGTATACCCTAAGGTAATAACCGCCTCAAACTAGGACGAATCTTCTTTCTTAAGACAAAAGAGAGAAAAAAATTAAATATTATTAATAGCCAGGTCGTTTAAAACCCATTAGAAGTACACGAGAGAAATAAACGTAGTGGGAAACCGATCAGAAAGGTCAACCTCGAGCAACTTGAATTTCTCAGAATTATTCTTGAACTTGCGATAATTAACGTTCTGCTAAAACTCTTAAAAGGTGCTCGTAATTAATTATTTAAAGTCGCGTTTAAACATAAACTTATATACCATCAAGATAGTTCATATTTATGAATATGTGATATTTTTTCACTTTTTTGAGACATCCACAGGGGAAAGAGCTTGAAATCTCGTTGGCAGTGTGCGTTCAATCGGTGTCGACGGTTTTCAGTGTGAATTTTAGTCATTTGGTTTGTTGAAAATCTATTTCTTCTAGACGTCGGGTTTTTGGGAAGGGTCTTCCAACCCGGTCAAATCATTGATCTATAGTATAGATCAACGATTTTCTGGTGTAGAAACACCCGTTAAACCAGCTGAATTGGTGTTAAACATATTTTTTACCAGGTTTTGGGTCGTTTTTATCGATTTTCTGGTGTAGAAACACCAGTTTAATCGCTGAAGGGTTTAACATATTTTTACTTTTGGGTCGTTTTCATCGATTTCTCGGTGTAGAAACACCCGTTAAACCAGCTGAATTGGTGTTAAACATATTTTTTACCAGGTTTGGGTCGTTTTTCGATTTTCTGGTGTAGAAACACCCGTTTAAACGCTGAATTGGTGTTAAACATATTTTACCAGGTTTTGGGTCGTTTTTATCGATTTCTGGTGTAGAAACACCAGTTTAATCCTGAAGGGCGTTTAAACATATTTTTTACTGGGTTTCGGGTCGTTTTTCATCGATTTCTGGTGTAAAACACCCGTAACCAGCTGAATTGGTGTTAAACATATTTTTACCAGGTTTTGGGTCGTTTTTTTCGATTTTCTGGTGTAGAAACACCCGTTAAACCAGCTGAATTGGTGTTAAACATATTTTTTTACCAGGTTTGGGTCGTTTTATCGATTTTCTGGTGTAGAAACCCGTTAAACCAGCTGAATTGGTGTTAAACATATTTTTTACCAGGTTTGGGTTTTTTCGATTTTCTGGTGTAGAAACACCAGTTAACGGCGGTTTTATTTTTTTATGGTTTTCGTTTTCATCCATTTCTCGGTGTAGAAACACCCGTTAAACCAGCTGAATTGGTGTTAAACATATTTTTACCAGGTTTTGGGTCGTTTTATCGATTTTCTGGTGTAGAAACACCCGTTAACCAGCTGAATTGGTGTTAAACATATTTTTTACCAGGTTTGGGTCGTTTTTATCGATTTTCTGGTGTAGAACACCAGTTTAATCGGCTGAAAGGCGTTTTACATATTTTTTCTGGGTTTCGGGTCGTTTTCATCCATTTCTCGGTGTAGAAACACCCGTTAAACCAGCTGAATTGGTGTTAAACATATTTTTTACAGGTTTGGGTCGTTTTTATCGATTTTCGGTGTAGAAACACCCGTTAAACCAGCTGAATTGGTGTTAAACATATTTTTACCAGGTTTTGGGTCGTTTTTATCGATTTTCTGGTGTAGAAACACATTTAATCGCTGAAAGGGCGTTTAACACATTTTTACTGGTTTTGGGTCGTTTTCATTTCTCGGTGTAGAAACACCGTTTAAACCAGCTGAATTGGTGTTAACATATTTTTTTACCAGGTTTTGGGTCGTTTTTATCGATTTTCTGGTGTAGAAACACCCGTTAAACCAGCTGAATTGGGTTAAAACATTTTTTACCAGGTTTTGGGTCGTTTTTATCGATTTTCTGGTGTAGAAACACCAGTTTAATCGGCTGAAAGGGCGTTTAACATATTTTTTCACTGGTTTCGGGTCGTTTTCATCCTTTTCTCGGTGCAGAAACACCCGTTAAACCAGCTGAATTGTTGTTAAACGTATTTTTACAGGGTTTTGGGTTGAGATACCGATCTCAACTTGTCTGTGTGCCGGCCGGCCGTAGCATTTTTCCGGAACATTGTCCACAGTTTCTAACCGATTTTCACCAAATTTTCACACAACCTTCCTGAATAGTTAAACAAGAATTATCGTCTACGATTTTGAATTCACCAAATTCTCACCAAATACTCTTATATTTTTAAAATTTTTGGTGTAAAAAAATTATCAATTTTCTACATTAATTATCATATTAGTTGGGAGAAATTTCATACGTCCACCCCTTACGAGAGGGACCTCCCTTGGGCAAAAATCCCATTTTCTACCTTGACTTAAAAAAATTTCGAAAAAATCGGAAATTTTTTGAAAAAAAAAAAAAAAACTTCCCTTCTTTATACGTACTTCCCCCTCCATTATACTTCCCATCCTTTATACTTCCCCCTCTGTTATACTTCCCCTTCTTTATACTCCCCCTCCGCTATACTTCCCCCTCCTATATTTTACTTCTCTTTAAGGAAGTTTTCGTTGGAAGCTCTACAAACTAGTACTTTTTATTCCAAGATGGTTGAACAGTGTAAAAGTCTATAAGCTTGGAGCCCTTTTTCAAAATCACGTTTTAGACTTCGCCTTTTGTTGAAATTCCTGAAATTTCTTTCCTGATTTTTCAAGTTGTTTGATTTTTATAAGGAAAACTCCGTCCTGGTCTTGCACCGCGGACCGAAAATGGCCCTAGGAATTCCGAGTGAAAGTTACACTGCAACCTCTCAAGGTCTCCGTTTACGGTATTCAACAATGGAGAAAAAAAAAGGTAAAAAATTTCGTCCGAGCAAAACTTCCGTACAATAGACGTGGAAACAACGCGATAAGGTCCCGTTACGAATCGGGTAACGACCCTTGTGTTTTATCGTTTCGGAAAAAAGCGCACACCTCGACGTTTTTCGGAATAGTTTCGTTTTAAATCGGTTAAAAATGTGAACCGTGACCTAACCGGATGTAATGATAAAAGAAGACGGGCGTGCCTTTTGTGCGCAATACGGATGTGTCAACTGGATTCCCCGTCGATGTTTCTTTCAGTCGATGACACCTATTCGGCCTTGCACGTCCTTGTCCAATCACTCTGACGTCAACGTCTTTGTTCGATTTCTTCTTTCTTTTCTAAAGGGCCTAAGGGTTTCTTTCGCCTGGCCTACATTCTTAAGCCTTTCGTATTTAATAAAATAAAAGGTGCGGTTTAAGGTCGAAACACGGTGGGACGGGTCGCACCCAGGATCACCCACACTTTCCTGGCGTCAAGGTCCTTCTGGCGTCACACCATATTCAGCTCGCCAAGCTATCGATTAAAACTGTGTCCTAGAGACCATCTTGTATACAAACAGACTTTTTTTTTCAACTTTTGACTCATGGTCAAGTTTATCGTTTCTATTAATTTCTATTTTTGGCCGCAGACCATAACTTGCTATCGAAACGGCGAATTCGAACGTAAATGCGCGTTTATAGATAAAAGTTTTTTGACTCTGGTATTTTGTCTACTTATGGGTAATGATGCAACGTTCATTCGCCCGAAGTGCCCGCCTTTGGGCTCTTTCATGATTTCTTCGGCTGTCATTAACCGCTCCAAAAACCATGTCGGATGCAATAGTTCCGCAACAGTTTTCTCACCTGCGGTCTACACGTGAATTATTTTTTTCCTCTCCGTAGATAAAAAATTTTGTACACCTAGTAGTTCATTTTTTCAAAATTTTAAACATTTTAGGCGTTAAAGTCCATCAAAAGTTGACCTTCTCCGTGTAAGAAGGTTATTGAAGTATAACCATTAAGAAGGTTAATTTTTAAAGGCTTGTAAATCGTAAACCGTTACAGATATTGAAAAAATGCACTAAATAAAATCTGTTAAATTTAATTCTCTTTAATTTTTATTCTATTCATTTTTTCTCTAGACGCACTGTTTTCAAGATAAATTTATTTAAAAAAAATTATTTTCCGAAAATGGTGCATCCTAGAAAAAATAATTAAGTACAAATTTATAGAGAATTAAATTTCCTACAATTTTTATTTTTAGGTGTACAAAATGAACTCAGCCACAGGGTAATTTGCATTTTGTAGATTTTAGCCGAGTTTCATTTTGTACACCTAATAATTGAAAAACTTGCGGATTTTTTACTTCAAAAATGAAACAATCTTAATTTTTAGGTTCTATCAGTCTTTCCTGATTTTCCTTAATTTCTTCTCTACTTGTAAGAGAAGGAATTAATTTTTGTGAGCTACTTTTAGACTTTGACGCATAGTTATTAAGATACCTTACCGCAAAAAGACCTTCATAACGTTGCGTAATTTTTGCTCTTGAAAAGATCTTAGAACTCAAAAAAATTACGTGACCAACAGTGATCTTTAGAGTTGGAATTTTACGAGTTAAAATGGACTTGAAAGAATTTAGGACGCAAAACGAGTAAAAGTCACAGGTTTTTTTCAGTTTCGCACAATTTGAAAAACGTTATTTACTCAATTCGAACAAATCCTCGTTTTTTGTGCTCTCTCGTATCGTCTCGCCCTCTCTCTTTTAACAAGCTGCAAATCGTGATGGGTCACTGGAGCTGGCCTCGATCTGGAAGCCACGACGGGACGATCTCTCTCTCTTTCGAATCCTTTTTCGAGTCTTTAGCTTTTCGCCTATCGAGAGAAATACATTTCGGGCGCTCGTTGCAGAATCGCGTTTTACTTTACATGGAGTTTTCCATGTCATTATTTTTTCCTTATAGACCCTAAGGCAAATAGACACTCCTAATGTGATTCACATTTGATAAATTATTTTTAGTCTCGAGTATTCTTTATCTTTGAAACCTTGAAAGGTGCACTTTTTTAGCCAACTTTTTAAATTTAAGCAAACAACTTTAAAATTAAGATACTTCAAAGTTATTATTTTCAATAAATTATCAACAATTTTTAATTGATTTTTATAAAGCCGTGACATGTGGAGAGATAAGGATATTTTAGAAATGCAATTATTGTGTACAAAATGAAACTCGGCTAAAATCTACAAAATTCAAATTTACCCTGTGCTGACTTTCATTTTGTACACCTAATAAATAAAAATTGTAGGAAATTTAATTTTCTATAATTGTACTTAATTATTTTTTCTAGGATGCACCATTTTCGGAAAATAATTTTTTTTAAAATAAATTTATCTTGAAAACAGTGCGTCCTAGAGAAAAAATGAATAGAATAAAAATTAAAGAGAATTAAATTTCCAACAGATTTTATTAGTGCATTTTTTCAATATCTGTAACGGTTTACGATTTACAAGCCTTAAAAATTAACCTTCTTAATGGTTATACTTCAATAACCTCTTACACGAGAGGTAACTTTTGATGGATTTTAACGCCTAAAATGTTTAAAATTTTGAAAAATGAACTACTGGTGTACAAAATGAAACTCGGCTAAAATCTACAAAATTCAAATTTACCTTGTGGCTGAGTTTCATTTTGTACAACCTATGTT
>JACGAQ010003784.1:0-24231 GCA_014119065.1 Orius insidiosus
TAGATAAAAAAGGCCGGTTCTAGCTCAAGTGGAGGCGGAGGATGTGAGGAAAATGAGGTAAAGTCAGCAGTTCGCCGAGTCTAGCTCTTCTCCCCCTCCCCCCTCCACCTCACCATGTCATCCACTATCCCCCCCCCTCCCCCTGCCCTACCTACCCCCCTCGCCTACCATTAACCAAGTCTATTAACATAAAAAATTTTTCTTCTGCTCCGAGATTCGAACCCGAGTCCCCTGCATGGCAGTCTATCACCTTATCCGTTACACTACGCCGTCTTATTGTTCATCATTTCTAATTAATGGATTATAGACTCCGCCGAGACCACCCCTCGCCCTTCCCTGTCCTCTACTACGTCACCGAGCCTATGATCATTGTCAAGTGTCAACAGCCTTCCCCCCATGAAATCTGAGAGTCTGAGGGGTCATCTGACCACGTCTAGACATTTTTTCCCTTTATTTATTCAATAAAAATAAAATTTAAAAAATTAATCAATCAAACATAGGTATCCTTAAAGCCGGTACCATGACTTCTACAAGTGACTTAGCGGATCAACTTCCAACCCCCCCCCCCCCCCAACACTCGTCACCGACAAACGCTATTGCTCCATTAAGGACATTTTCGTAGTAAGCCAACCTTCAGTAACTAAAAACTGATCGAATCTGATTACGTCATTTTATGCGAATCCTCACCAACCGGTTAACCTTACCTGCTTCTATGGAGGAGCGCGGTATTGTCCCTTATTTCATAAATGATTGGCTGGGAGAGGACTAGCCATATACGCCCATAGGCCTCAAGGTCACTTAACCGAGACTTGTCAAAGTTTAAAGTTAAAGGTTATTAAATATTCTTACTATCATAAAAATAAGGTTTATTCTAAATTTTACACAAAATACTATTAACATAATAATAATGATACATGTTATTAGTTGCTGTAGTAACAAATTTTCTTTTTTAAATTATGATTTTATGAACAATACACTAAAGCTGTGATCGTAAAACACTATGTTTTTCTCTTCTTCCAAAAAATAAATAAATAAATGCATAAATAAATAAGTTGACGATCTTCCGACTCATTGAATAGACTTAGCACTTTTAGGTATTTTAATTTCCTATAGATTCTCCAACTGATTCGTAGATCGTTTGTTTCGCTCCATCAACTCCTGTTCTAGGTCCTCACCTGCAGTCTGTAAAGGAAGAGTAGGTACCTATTATAAATACATGGTATTAATTTTTTTTTACAACTGACCGACCTGTATGGTTTTATAAGAATGAAAAAATAAATAATTTTGTCTTCGTCCGAAGTAAGGAAACGATGTTCCTTCTTTTCTCTTATCAACAGGCCGCTTAAAGTTTCGTTTCTCGCCGCGTCTCCTGAGTCGAATAGTTTCAGGTAGATGGACTCGAGCTGTTGCGAATTTCGTTTATTTATCATACTTATCAATTATCATATATTGAGTGTTTGTGTGATTTAGAGTAAGTAGGTACGTACATTTTAATAAGTATCTAGGGTATTCATGATCTTATGTTAAGTCTGTTAAGATCGAGAAAAATTTCACTACAAAAACGTTCGATTTAACATGTCGATCTACGGGACCCTGAGGTCTGTTACTATGTTAGCGAAATCGAGAAACTTGGGTAACCTGGACGGGAAGGTTAAAGCTTCTTGTTTACGTTTTTGTGCCGAGTGTTTTTGTGTGTTCAGAAACAGGCAATTTTACTTCTTTTTACTTCTTTTGGTTCTTCTTGTACCGGCAAACGAACATAAAAATATAAACTTAAAAATAACATAACACAAAATGTAACAACGTTATGGTTTCTCGTGTTACATATGTCTCAGGTTATTTATTATGATCTTACTTACTAATAATGCCGTATGGCGCGCTACAGTATTTTATTCGATTCGACCGATTTAGGTCGTTCACGATGTTTCGAAATTCGATTTTAACAACTAACATTTAACATAAGATCGTGAATACCCCTTCTAGTTGCCTCTTTAAATTTTTCTGTTCCTACCAAAAATGTTAGAAATCGGCTGACTTTCAAATTACCGTACTGGTAGATTATGGTAGATTCCTAACTCTGACCAGAACTTGGTCCGTTATTAATTCTAATCTCGAAATTGACATATTATTCTATCCAAATTTAAATTCAATGAAAAACAGATCTTATCTTCTTGTAGGATAAAAAATAAGTGGTATTAACAAAAAAAAAAAAATTTCATATATCGACGGTCTCAAGGTAGAAAGGTGTAAGCGCCAATATGACGAAAATGGGTTGTTTAGCGAAAATGGTCGTGAGCGCCAGTTCTTTCATTTAAAATGATTGATTTTAATTTTCAAAATCGAGAAATAAGAAATCGAGTTTTTTAAGTTTGTAAGATACATTGTATAACAATATTCAGCGTCAGGTTATCGTGAGTTCTATCAAAAAATTTGATGAATGGCGCTTAAGCCTTTCTGCCTTGAGACCGTCGAATTATGAAATCTACCTCTGTAGACAATCAATTATCAAGCTTACATCGTGTTTTTTTTTCTTTTATACTATTTTTTAACAAATTTTTGATATAGATCGATGTCCGTGGGCCATGGTTCTCACCCCGTCATCCAGTATGTGACGTTTATCATCGAAGGGTGAAAGAGACGTATTTTTCTGAACTACCGTTGAAGTAAATGATCTCTCGATACGATCGATTTGAATTCGGTTTTATACTCCATCGATTGTTCAGGGCGTTAAGGTAGTCATCAAAGTTAAGTTTCCCTTCGACTGCAACTCTTTTGATCCCTTTCGCCTTTTTCTTTTCATCGTTCGGCTACGGATGGCTTACATCTTAGCTCGTATACTAACAAATTCAGAGGCTGGCGTTCCGTTGAGCTCGTCCTTAAATTCCCCAGAGCCTTTTTTTAGCGATCGTATATGCAGGTGGTGGGGCGGATAATCTGAAGTATTATTATTATTATTATTTATTATTATTATTTATTCATCAATGTTTACAGCTAATTCACAGCCAATTAACACAGTCATTATAACACAAATATATACTACTATAAACATTAAACAACATACTCAATTACACAGATATTTTAAAGGGGTGTACATAAAAAATTTTAAATTAATAAATAAGGGCGCATAAAAAATAAAACTTTGATTCTATGAATAAATAAATAAATAATAAAACTATGAATGAATTAATAAACTTTATGTAACATTATCAAAAAAATGGGTTCGCATTGTGCGCTTTATTGCTGGTAACTTATCGTTAAAGAGGTCAATGACTATATCTTTATCCAGATCATTACACATTTTAAGAATTCTGGAAAAGGATCGGCTTCTGCCATAATCAGTTCGATGGAATGCTAATGAAAACAAAGCGCCATATCGAGTGGAGCGTGGTGGGACATGAAAGGCAATTAACTCCAACAGGTCGCCACATATTATATAATTGTTGATTAATTTCCACAAAAAACAAATACTTAAGAATAACATCCTGTGAGAAGAGGACAGGATATTATAGTGAACACGCCACTCAGCTGTAGATTTCGAGTCGTAAGGCCCCTTACGCTCAATATAGGCAAAATACTTAAACGCCAATTTTTGAACCCTATCTAAATCGTTGAAATGATAGTCGTGATGTGGGTACCATACACTACAAGCATAATCCATCACACTTTGAACATACGCAAAATAAAGGGATCGAACTGTTTGGACGGACCTAAAGTCACTAGTGGATCGCTTTATAAACCCAAGCATTCTATAAGAACGGGAAATGACACTCGAAATATGCTCTTTGAATGTGAGGTCTGCATCGAAAATAACACCCAAGTCACGCACCGACGTCACTCTAGAGAGTGATTGGTCTTCTAAAGAGTAATCGAATGTAATTTGATGTCGTTGACGAGAAAAACTGATGACCATACATTTATTAATTTCGACTTTCAGGCCATTCATTTTACACCACTGAGAAAATTGGGACAGATCTTGAGCAAGACACAGGCAATCGGAGATACTATCAATGCGTTTAAAGATTTTCACATCGTCAGCGAAGGCCAACATATTGGCTGCTGTACAAGATGGGAAGACGTCATTAAAATAGAGTAGAAAAAGCAGAGGGCCAATATGCGAGCCTTGGATCACGCCAGATGTGATAGCAAATTCACTAGATAGTACATTCCTAAAGATAACAAATGCCTTTCTATTAGTTAAGTAAGATTCCAGCCATTGAAGAAGCAACCCTGTAATTCCTAAATGTTCCAATTTGAAGAGTAGTCGATTATGATCTACCGAATCGAACGCTTTGGCAAGGTCAGTGTATATAACATCAACCTGGGACCTTTGTTCGACAGCATTAACCAGGAATTCTCTAAAGACAAGCAGGTTAGTGGTCGTAGATTTTCCAAGCACAAAACCGTGTTGCTGATCATTAATAAACTGCCGGAAATGAATGGATAGTTGGTCAGCAATAATGGACTCGAATAGTTTTGGAATACTCGAGATCTTCGATATAGGTCGATAATTATTAACCAAAGATCTATCACCTTTCTTAAAGACTGGGACAATATGACAATCCTTCCACAAGTCAGGAACCGTTCCAGATGCCAGAGATTTTCTGAACAATATAGACAGCGGTTGCATAATATGAATAGCACACTGTTTGAGCACAATAGAGGGTACACTGTCCGGACCAGGAGAACAATTACGATCCAACGCAACTAATTTATCTAAAATAACTGAATCGTCAAGAACACAAGTGGAGATAACATCATCGAATATAACATTGGTAATAGGAGAGAATGGGTGAACCATAGGAGGGCTATAGTTTGCCTGGAATACCTCTCGATATGCATCGGCCACAGCAGAGTCATTGGAAAGAGGAGAATTAAGCGAGTTTTTCATAATACGGGGATACCCATCTTGTTTTTGTTTGGACTTCATGAAGTTCCAGATGTGTTGAACATTGTCACTAATAAGCTCCTCTGAGGACGAAACAAACTTTTTGTAATCAGCCCTTATAGATGCCTTTGATTCGGCTCTTAAGGTAGCAAATTCACTAGAATGGTCTGCACTATTGGACAATTTGTACTTGTGATAAATGCGATTTTTCCTGTTAATCAGGCTAATGGTACCTGGAGAAAACCACGAGGGAAAACGGTTGGAGGTAGGTTGCCTCTTAACAGGGACACATTCATCGAATAGTCGATATAATGTGGAATAAAACAAACTGACGGCCATGTCAAGGTCACATATCTCGAGGAAAGACCAGTCTATCGATGATAGATGATCATTCAATAAAAGGAAATTACATTTATAAAAGTTCCAATGCTTACCTATACAATTCGATCTTAGTAACTTAAGGGGGGCAATGAGCGAGCAACGAATATCGATAGCCGGATGAAACTTGTCCACAGGCACAATAGGTAGAGTATCTCGTACAGTCTTGACCTCTGTCAAATTGGAGAATACATAATCCAGAATTCTACCTTGTTCATTCTCAAGAGTATTAACTTGATTAAGTGTCAGAGAATTAGACCAATTTGCAAGATTGACAGCAGCAACCTGCCCACCAGAAAAAATATTGTAGTCACCTGCAACTATATAATTAGTGTAAGAAGTGAAAGACAAAGTGTACTCAAAATTTTCAAAAAAACCAGAATAAACCTGTTCAGAAGCATTAGGAGGGATGTAAAAGCCACCTAGGATGACAGAATATCCTTTAAAAGACAAATTTACCCATACATCTTCGATAAAGGGACATGGCGGTGAGATTCTTTTAGCTATGAAATTATTACTAACTGCGATAAGCACACCACCTCCATCCGACTTAGCGCTGTTTGAAGCAGAGCGATCATTCCTGAAAACATTGTAATTAGAAGAGAACAGTTCTGTTGAAGAGATAGAGTCATTGAGCCATGTTTCAGACAGTATAATTACATCATACTCTGAAGTTAAAGAATTTAAGAATATAACATTAGTTTTTGAGCGCAGCCCCCTCGTATTTTGATAATATACAGACAGTTTAAATTTGCAATTCCTATTACCATAATTTTTTTATTGTTGTTTATATGAGTACATTTAGAAGGCACATGGGAGCTTCGAGGAAACATTGTAGGGGGTTTGGAAGAAATTTTCGAGAATGAAGTACCAAGGTTGGACAATATTGGAGAAAGATTATTACTTATGATGGGATCAACTCCCTGACCGGAGGTAGTGCTAAAAAATGACACTCCTCACTGATTGATAGGAACTGCAAATAACCAGATGTAGGTTGCTTAACATTGGATACATGATTTATGCGCTTAGTGATATCATTACATAATATTTCTCGACCTTCGCGGGTAAAAGATGATGCATGCTGTAGGATGCAACGAGGATGCAACAGGTCTAACTTCAAAAATTCTACATTGTGAAATTTTAAACTTAACTTAGACAGAAACTTATTGTAGTCCAATATGGTTTTATTTACAATGGACCAGGAGGGCAAAGCATAGTTAAACGGGACACCAACTAGAATTAGTCTCGTACCAGTACAGCGATTTAAGATAAACTTGTACAACCCCATTTTAAGTGCCCTCAAATTATTATACTCAATATCTTTGAATCCGGAACTAAGAATTACAAAATCATTTAAACCTATGTTGTCTAACTCGACATTGATGATGTCATTGAAAGAGCCACTTGGCTTAACATGTGAAGAAACACTAAACGTACTAGATAGATTCTTGCCCAAGATATTGGCGATACCTGCAGCAAAGTTGTCACCGATGACGATTATTCTTGAACGGTTGGACCTAGATTTCCTCTCTCTTTCCTTCCTCGAAGTAGTGTGTGTCTCATTATGAGATGTAGCAACGTTGTTAACTGGTGAAGTCGAAGTTCCTTTTTCTGATGTCATGGATTTGCATGTTGAATGAATCTTGATAGTGAGACGAGCATTTTCCTGACAGAGGAAGGCGATACCTTCCTGTAGGTCTTTCAACTGGGACTGCAATTCTTGTACTTCGTTAGGTAAAAGATTTTCTGTAGATGATGCCTTGAGTGTAGAAGAAAGTAGTGAAGGGCCATCGTTTTCAGGTGAAAGACAAGACGGTGAGGTAAATTCTGAAATAGTTTCTTCAGCATCGAAAAAAAACGTGTTACGGACGTCCCTATTCTCTCCAGGGCTCGTTGCATTACGCTGAATACTGAACTCCTCATATGGTTCCAATTCGGTCACTTGGATGCCAATATCCCTCAGTTCAGGAAGCCGATAAAGAATGCAAGGATTTAGAGGACGTTAGAGTCCGCTACATTTGCATCAAGACAGGATTCAGTGACTTGTACGGAAACATCATTCTGTTCAGTGTGTTGACAGAGAATTTCTGAATCATAAGTGAGCAATTCCCTCAATCGACAGATTTCTTCATCGTAGAGTTTTCCAAGTAAATGTTGTAACAATACCAAGGACTCAGTAACTCATTGATAGGTAAAAGATCAGTAAAATCCTGCAACGAAGCCAGATAATTGTCCAAAACTTCGGAAAAACAGCTCGTCTTGTAATCAGTGTGGATGGTGGCGATTAATTTTGCGGCAGGAGATCTTGATTTGATTTCTTTTTTCTTGTTTTGCACTTACAGGTTGTTGACTTACAGCTCGAACAACTTTCCGGCGGCATAGTGTGTACGACGTAAATAACTCGGTTACGTGAGTCTCACCAGCGATTTAAATGTTGTTCAATTTTCAAACGAAAGATCCAAATCACAGTAGAAGTCAGTAAACAACAACAAAGGCTGTAACCATGAAGAAGTTCTAGTGATAATGACAAACCCTTGTGATAAACAAACCGAACTGGCATCAGCGCGTAGACGGTTAGGCGGAAGACTGACGAACTAATGAACTCGACCACGTTGAAAATGAAAATTGAAGTATAATAATAAATAAATACCGAACAGAAACTTAAAAACCAAGATTCTGATACGAAGAAGTAGTTCAACATTCAATTGAATGCAGGATAGGTAAAGTGGGCCTAAAAGCCAGTTAGTCTCTAATGGACAAGACATCCAATATCGACCAGCGAACGTCTCTCACAGCCTCCGTAATGATTTTACTCACGAGTCTACTAAATCAACAAAAGCATCATTTTTACAGCCCTTGTTTAAGTCGCTTTTGTTCCTTATGAATAATATTTTTTAAAACATCTTAAGATTGATCCCCCTAACTAGTAGGCTCTTATTGGCCGCTGCATTGCGGTTCTGTTCACCGATTGGCTTAAAAATTTCTGCTGCATAATTATTTTCATTTTACTTCTGTTTAACTGCTGATTTTTAAACCAACGAATATTTATTATCTGTTTTTTATCCTCATTAATATTGAAACCCTTTTCCTCCTTATTATAAATCGCGAATGAATCTCAAAAAATCCGTTTTTTTCGGACTTAATTAGCAGCTATTGAAGTAGGGACTGAAGGGTTGAAAAGGACAATAGGTTCCTCGTGGTCCTCCTTTTTTACATCCTAATTAATGCTCAAGCGAACCACACACAAAAAAAACTGTTGATTCTTTTAAAGTTGACGTTCTTTTCAAAATGAAAGTATGGAGTTTACGTCAATCTGCTTTGTTAAAAGGTTTACAATGGATTATAAAAAAAGAAGGGAAAAAAAAGTTTAGCGAAGATGTGAGTTTTTAAAAATAAAATATACATTTTATTCGTGGAAAAATCAGTATATTTTGGAAGTTTAAAAAGGAAAGGGTGCATAAAATACTCTTGTGTTTTTCCCTTGAAGGGAGGAGGATATTGTTAAAGAGGCCGTGCAAGTAAATTGAGCCGCCTCGGTCCAAAGTAATTCCAGCGGTTTTCGCTCTGGTTTTCCCTCGAAAGAGGTTTGAAGGGTGGAACGGAGGGGGGACTTAAGGGTTGGAAAAAGGATTAGCGCCATGCCCGCCTTCAGGCTAAAAGAGTTGAGTTAGAAGGTAGAAGTGGTAAGTTGGAAGTCCCTTGTCGACAGGAACAACGCCGAGTAACTTGTTTCGGAATTGCCGCCTCTCCACCTCCCGCCTCCGGGGGTGGCAACCCTAATCTAACCCCTGGGCTTTTAAACCCACCCTCCTCACTACCCACCACCCTATTAGACACAACACAGCAATGGCGCTTCTCCATTACCTCGTTTCTCCCTACCGCCGTCAATCGTCTTTGTGCAAACCTTACTCTTCACACAACACTACAACAAAATTATTTCCAAATATTTTTTTTATTCTTTTCAATTTTCGTTCTCCAGCATACTTTAGGAATACAGATTATCTTTACAGCATGCTCTATATTTACCTCACTTCCCTTGACCCTACGGGGTCAAGAAGACCCTTCACCAAAAACCCGACAAAAAGGGTAAAACAATAAAAGTCAAAATCGAGAAAAGTACTAAAGAAACGGTTGATGAATGATAAGATTTTTTGTTGCTCCTTCTACTTTTCTTTAGCTAAGTAGCAATATAAATATGAGATTAGGAGTCCAGCCAGAAGAGACGGGGATATAAAAGGATAATCTTGAGATCTAAAGACATTAAGGTTTTTTTTATAAGTTCCCAGGAGGGGTTCTCCTGAAGACCCTTTTTCCTCAGCCATTTAATTTCAATAACCCTCCCAAGCAAATGATGGTACCCTCTTTATTTAGGTGGATTTATATAAAAAAATTCCATCGCAATCACTCATCAGATTTTTTTCCACAATGGTTGATTATAAAAAAATGTAACTTAAGAACGTTTGGGTTTTTCCCCTGGGAAAATCGAGGCGGAAAGTGGACCACCCAGGCTGGTATTGACCGATTAAAGGCCTCGAAAGTTTTGAACCTGTCCGTAAACGGTAAGGAGTCAGTTTCTTCACGAGTGAATTCCCAAACAGAAACAAATTTTTGAAATAATAGTTTTGCGTCCGATTTGACAAGGACCACCGACTAAGTAGGTAGGCTGAAAGGCCTCAGACATGGGTAAAATAAATGTTCTAAAATATCATGCTTCATAAACGTTTTTCATAATAGAAAAGCCGAAACAGCTTTTAGGTAAGTACAACATCTGTATTCTTACCCTTTAAAGTTATTGTATTTGGGGCATTAAAAGCTAGAAGTTCGGACTGGAGCCTGATGGGAACTTCCTCATGCAAATCAGGAGGAAAAGTACTGGTTTGAAGAGCTTCCAACGAAAACTTCCATAAAGAGAAGTAACAATATAGGAGGGGGAAGAATAACGGAGGGGAAGTATATGGGAGGGGAAGTATAGGAGGGGAATCATAACGGAGGGGACGTAAAACGGAGGGGGAAGTATATCGGAGGGGAAGTATAACGGAGGGGAAGTATAACGGAACGAAGTATAACGAAGGGAGGAAAGTATAAAGGAGGGGGAAGTTTATTTATTTTTTTCGAAAAATTTTCTGGGTGAAAAAGTGGCAATTTTTTTCACACCAAAATTCTTAAAAATATAAGGAATAATTGGTGAAAATGTGGTGAAAATCGGACCAACGGTTCGGCCGCAGTGAATTTTTAAAATTTCAAACAGTTCAATATCTCCGCCAGTTTTTCGAAATTCAAAAATCGCCGTCGTTACATTCTTCTCCATCGGCTAAAAAAATTCGTGTGAAAATTTGGTGAAAATCGGTTGAAAACTGTGGCCGTAAAGTGTTCCGGAAAAAATGAGACGGACGGACGGCCGGCCGGAACCACAGACAAAGTTGAGATCGGTAAAGATCAATATTCGATTTGACCCTCCGGGGTCTGGAAGACCCCTCCCCAAAAACCCGACGTGGAGGGTATCACAGTAACTTCTTTAAGGCAGTTAAAAATATACGCGGTGAGAACTTTAAAAAAACCTGATAAAAAGTCAAAATTTTTCACTTTTTCCCCAACAAGTTGGCTTGGAGCATGAAGCCTCAAAAACGATCTGAAGTGGACAACGGAGGGTAAATTATACTGGGAAGAGATGACCATCTGCCCTTTGGAAATTCAATACTGCATATAGGGTGCGTTTGTGAGTAAAATCGCTTAAAAGTCCTGTGTAATCCTTTAAATCCTCTAATTTCCAACGGCTAATCCGATAATTTACAAGGATTTGGGCAAGAACGAAAGATCTTTTCGGCAAAAGGTGTTAGCGATCCGAGGTGTTATATTTTGAGAATTCGGTTACCTACGATTTTTACTCTTGAAGTTAACAATACGATTTTACCCATCAAAGGATCCCATGACAAATACGCCTCGAGGGATGCTTGTCGATTTGGAACAATACATTTAACAATTAGTACGACGGAATATGTTTTAGACACGTGATAGGAGCACGCATCCATTACCAAGCCACGTGGTAACATTGTTGCTCGCCATTGTCAAGGCATCCACTTGAGCCGATAATTGGAGGACTACTTGAGCCTATTGTTACCCAAGCAGAAAGAAACATTTCCCACAATTAAAATTTAAAAATAGTCTTTCGGTTTTCTCTCATTTTTCCCATTGACGGAGACAATAAGCTAATTTCCCGTGGTGGATTAAAACTCCCCAAATGGGCTAACAATGTCGAAAAGTAATCAACTCTTCATATAAGTCGGATTGATTGATCACCAAACGTTTATTAACGATATTTAGTCCCCATGTATTTTCCCGTCCCCCTCGTTTTTCCATTAAAAGTTTTAAATGGTATAAATAATTTTTTTTTACGATTTTTTAATGAAAGGGTTAGGCGTGATTAGGAGTTTAAATGTGAACGGAATCGATTTTCTCCCTTCGAGGCCCTTCCATACTGATTGGAAGGAAACTAAGTCCTCTGTTGTCTCTCCACAATCTAACTTTGCACATCAACTCTCTTGTTCTCTACAATCTGAGTCCGGCCACTTCAAATCACATTTTCTATTGTCTCTCTTTGTTCTATGGTGATGATTTCAAGTTTCAAACTAATCGATTACATCAATATTTTATACCCAGATTCAAGGGTAGGTCCACCTCTCTTCATGGGCGAAAATGACATATTTGAGTTTTGGCCACGATATTTTGTCCATGAACAACTTTTTAAGGGGATTTTTTGGTTTTTTCTCAGCAGCCAAATAACGCTGTTATTACTCAATTCTCGTTTGTCCTCTTGGGTTTCCAAAGCTAGAAACATCATTCGTACTTTTGCCAACAAACTTTCAGTTTTCCTCATTCTTTCGGCAGAGAAGCGCTCTTTTGACATGATTATCGGGTCAGAAACATCCTTTTCAGTTGATTTTTTGGCTATTCCATCGGTCTGTCTGCCGAGAAGCACCATTTTACCGCGGTGTTGCGAGTTCTTTCCTACTACTGCTAGAGCTCTTCGGCCTAGTAGTACCGTGCTTAGAGTAGTTTTCCTTTTTTCCCCTGGAAGTTTTCGTTCAGTCCTCAAAATAAGTGGCATCCAAAAACTTGTTTCTGAGGCTAGCTATAAACGTCGGGCCGAATGTTTGAAATTCCACGATATTTTCGATGAAGAATGGGAATTTTCGTCGAATAGATTTACGGCCTGATGAACTTCAGGTCGAAACGGATTAAGAGATATTTGCGGGAAGTTCTTTTTAAAAAGCCACCCGTAGATTCGGGAATCTCCTTTAAGAGGTCGTTCTTTCGTGTAAAATCTTTTATGGCGTACAACGACCTTTACAAGATAGGAGAATAAAAGGTTCCTTTGTCGCTTTTCACTCAAGCCGTCAAAATAGCCTGTATCATGCGATTTCCTCGGCCAGTTTACTTTATGGGGATGCGGCAGCGTTTCAACATATATTTTTAATATAAAAAAAATATATTCAATGTGAGAACGATAGCAGCAAGTTAACCAGAGGGAGAAATGTTTTATAATAATGGCTTCCCTCTAAACTCCTATTAGGTGATCACGCCCTTGGGTATGTTTCAGAGCCCTTGATATAGTAGAGTAGTGAAATGGCTTCTACTTGCCCGAGGGTTGACGATAATTGAGAAAACATGTAACCATGCCTTCCACGAGGGCAATTAGCTACTTCAGACCCCACTCTAAACTCGTATTTATGAGGCGGGTTAAAGCGATCCTACCATCTCGCTTTATACACACTCCTAATGCTAAACCGTCCTAACTTTTATCCAATTTGTAAATTAAATTCCAAACATAGAAAATATTACACATTTCAAAAAACCTTTTCTTCTAATTGAATGTGGATCAAACAGTTGGAAAAGGCATAAATCAAGGGAGTATCACTTGTTAAACGGTTTTTAAAGTTATTGGACAGCTTTTTAAAGGGTCGGGGCGTGCGTCCCTTCGATCAAACTCTAAAACGAGCCAGGTGGCTTTTTTAATTATTTGCTCGTCGGCTTTCATGGCCCATCTGGCCTGCGGATGGATAAAAAGTCATCTGACGCTTTTTATTGCAATCACATGCTACAGTCGATGGCTCATTTAGTAAAGAAGGGAGACCGATAAAAAGTGTGTTTGATGAGCCGTTAAGGTAAGGTCAACCAAACTTTTGAATATGACGCACGGGTCTTTGTGGGCTAGTGGTCAAAGCTTTTCACTCACACAATGGAGCTTTTCTAATCCTGTCAGATAAGCAATATACTTTTTCGCGCAGTCTTACTAGTAAGTTCAGCTATTTTCTCAGGCTTGTCAAAAACCTAACGGTCAACTCGATAATTGGGAAATCGTTAAATTTTCACACCTCGATAAACCCAAGATTTGGAGGTACACACAAGATTAGCTAAATAACAACTTGAGAAGCAGGTTCCCTGAAAGCCTATTGGGGGGACAATTAGAAACGAAATTTCTCATGGAGCCCGTTTTGTGTCAAGACCCTTTTTTAAAGGACTAATTAGGGCTTTTACCTCCTAAAAATAATCCCCACAGACGCCTCAAAATAGACACAATCAACAATCAGAGGGGGAAACAAGCTTACCTAAGGAAAAAACACAAAAGAAAGAAAAATTCAAGTTAAAAAAGACTTTTGACATTACTTTTTCTGTTGTCTGCGATTGTTTTATAATTTATTTTAAAACGGAAAAGTTTGAATGGCCAATTTATCCGCTAAAGTGTTTTCTCGGCTGAACCGTTCCTCTAATTATAACCGAACGATGGGGATTAAATCTGTAGTAAAGTGCGGATTGTTACCCCCTCCCCAACGGCCCGACCCGCAGTCCACAAAAGCCCTGCCAAAACTTTATAATCAGTGTTTTAAACAAGATAATATTCCACGCTCCATTAACGATTTTGTAGTTTGAAAAGCGTTTTCAAAAGACAAAAGAATTTTAACAAAATGGATGAAAGCGATAATCTTCCATTGTTTGATACGTTTTTTAATAAAATAAATGTCTAATAATGATTATTTGATAAATATCGTTGTTTTTATTTCTACTAGTTTTAAATTTTTTTTTTCTTACAGGAAAATGTGCGGGAAAAAAACGAGTATTTTGAAAATTATGTTACGAAAGGCCCTTTCAAACAAGGATGTGAGAAAAACGGATTGAAACCAAAGTAACCGGATTTTATTTCCATATAGGGGTCAGGAAATGCAATTTATGGAAAAGCTCTTTTTTTTCTACTCCCTCTCTCTTTGCTCGTTGAATCGGTATTAGGCTAAGTAAAGGACAAAAAGGGCGAATAAGGTAAAGGGTCGTATATGAAATATCCAAAAGACGTTGGCTTAGAAGATTTCCTGTCTTATTTTCTTCGGGATCAGAAGGATTTTCTAGAGGGCAATCCAATTTTGGAGAAACCTCCGGAAACCGCATCGATAAGTCTGAAAATAAAATAAAAAACTCACAAAATGTTGATATATTACGCTAAATAAGGGGGGGAAATAGAGTACACAGATCTGTACTTATCCGAGTTCATCATCTACGGATCATTTCCCCAACGGGAATTCCTTTTTAGATGCATTCATTGTCGTAAAAGTTTAATTAGAGGAGACAAAGGGCGAATCTTTCTCCTGGGGGATACGAAAAGCATTGAGCCAAGAAATGGCCGGAATGACTCGACCGCAAAAACCGTAAGGGGTCGGATGAAGGGGGTTTGTGATTAAGGGCGAAGGGCTCCTCGAAACGCATATGGGACCAGAAAACGCCTCCCTCCCTCTTAACGTTCCGCTAATGTTGTGACATGTTGTTCATGTTGGGGTAAATACCCTTCGCTCCTCTGGGAGAGGCCATTTGGCGGCTGTGATTTCGGAAGCCGATAATGTCTTTATAAGCCCCATCAACCAAATCACGGTTGTTTAAACAGAATGAAAAACCGGAAGAGGGACGTGTTCGACCGGTTTATCTAGGCTATTTCACAAAATGTCACTTCGATAACTGACTTCCTTTTATTCGCATTAAACTAAAAGTTATTTCAAAGCTTTTATTTTTGTTGTTTCTTACAAATAATGATCTGGAGCGCCAGCTAATAGGATTTTTTTTTCAAAGGTATCAATTTAAAAATATCAAGGTAGAAAACTGGTTTGAAGAACTTCCAACGATACTTCCGTAAGATCTGTAACAATATAGGAGGGGACGTAAAACGGAGGGGGAAGTATATGGGAGGGGAAGTATAACAGAGGGGAAGTATAACGGAGAGGGGGAACGAAGTATAAGGGAACGAAAGTATAACGAAGGGAGGAAAGTATAAAGGAGGGGAAGTATAAAGGAGGGAAGAATAAGGAAGGGGAAAGTTTTTATTTTTTTTTAATTTTCCTAGTTTTTTTTTTTTTCGAAAATTTTTCTAAGTGTCAAGGTAGAAATACGGGGCCCCTTGGCCTAGGATGTGCCTCTCGTAATGGGTAGAAGTAAATTCTCCTACTAAAAAAAAATAATATTAAAAAGTGTCAATTTTTTTACACCAAAAATTCTTAAAAATATAAGGAGTAATTGGTGAAAATTTGGTGAAAATCGGACCAATGCGACGGTTCGGCGCAGCGAATTTTTAAAATTTCAAACAGACATTCTCGGCCAATTTTTTCGAAATTCAAAATCGCCCTCGTTAAATTCTTCTTCACCGCTAAAGAAATTTGTGAAAACTTGGTGAAAATCGGATGAAAACTGTGGCCGTAAAGTGTTCCGGAAAAAATGCTACTGCCGGCCGGAACCACAGACAAAGTTGAGATCGGTGTAGATCCTAAGGAAGTTAAAAATCAAAATCTTCCCCCTGCCCAGCTGCTCAAAACGTGCGTAAAAAGCCCAAAATTTATATAGTGGTATAAAACTAAATAGGTTGGCTACATTATGTTATTAAACCGTGAAAGCATCTCAACTAAGGATGAGGGCCCTCGGTAGCTCGGTGTGTAGCGTGAAAGACTCCGGTGCAGAAATTCTAATCCTTACATGGGTTCTAATTCTCTGGGGGGCCCGGGATTATTTATCTCGAAAATAATGTAAATATCAATGGAAACACGCGCCGTCCACGACACCTTAAAAATTAGGTAGTTGGACGTAAAGCCTAATGTCAATACATGCTCCTAAAAGGGATTGACATTGATATTATTTATTTTTATTATCTCAACTAAGGTTCAGAAATCCTCAAAAAAGGGGGGGGGGGGTGGCCAAAAGTCTTGGAAAATAATTTTTTCCAATATCTTTTTTGCGCAAAAAGTTTATTTATCTTTTAGATTTTATGGATTGTTTGTAAATATTGATTAAGCCTCCCCCCTTCCCTTGAAAAAAAAAAAGAAAGCTTTCTACCCTCTCCCTACAAATTTAATACATTCCCTTTTCCATTTAGTGCGGGTAGAGACTAAACGAAGGGGGAAGCAACCCTCTATTAGTCTGGCGACGATTATTTTTCTCTTGAAAAAAAAAAATCTTTTCTCCATTTTGAACCAAATTGAGTTATTTTTCAACATGAAACCGATTAATTTTTCGGACATCTGCGCAAAAAAAATTAAGTCGTAAAAACCGCCATGAATTAACACGTCCCGATGATTAAGATAAGGGCAGAGTGTAATTTCCTCCGTGTGCCAATTAGGACGCGAAAATTTATCACCCCTGCAAGGATTCCTAATTAGCATTTAGATTATATTTTACTTTTTGACAAGTCGGCCCTGAGGGAAATAAAGCCATTTAGAGATAACTAAACGCCCCTCCTCATCCTTGTCTTCCCTTTCGATAAGCTAATAGGTTATCATTTAAGTAATTAGCAATAAATTAATTGGTAACTAATATCTCAACAATGTTTCCTTCAAAGAAGACACTCGAAGAGTTTTGAATAGTACAAAATTAAAAAAAAAACTTTTAAAAAGCCCTCATTTATGATGAGATTTGACACGAAAATCCCCTACAGCCAACAGTAATGACTCCCCTCCCAATTTTCGAAGCTCCACTTGGTGATAGTTATCAATATCAAAAATTTGCCCAAATTGTCATCTCGCTCGACTATCAAGGTGAGCTTTGAAAACGAGTGGGATGAGATGAGTTATTTTTATTTTTTTTTTTTTTGCTCCCTTTTACCCCCAGAGTGTTTCGGAGTAATAATTTTTTTCTTCCATGAAAATACACCATGAATTTCCTTTTAAAGTCTCAAATTTTTTTAAAATTAAAAAAAATCTGAATCCATTCGCTGAAACCTCAAACCTTTCTGTCAAATAATCTAATCAGGAATGAAATGTTATTGTATACTCGTATATGTAAAAAAGCGCTCCACATTCATAAAGCACCCTTTATATCCAATTACACGGTAATACAAAGGGTTAAACCTAAGCATACCTTCAAAACCGAAAAGGGGAGACGTATATAGAAAAAAAAAGTATATAATAAAATATCCGTATTCAAGGCAAAATAACAATGCCCTCAGGATTTAATTAGTTTAATTACTGTCGGTTCGACCATTAGTAATAAAGGAGGAACATTTAATTACATAGGATAACATACATCTTTAATACCTTTCGCTCTTAATTACTTGTATTGCTTCTGAAAGGTTTTCCTTTGGGATGTAAATATTCATATCTAGCACGAACTTTTTTAAAAATTAGTTTTGGTTTGTCACGGTTTTAAAGTTAAAACTCGTTTTTTTGTCTGACATAAAAGCCTTTTCTAAGCCCCGGAGGCTTTTTTTCTTCAAAGTGCAAGCTTTCACGCTAAAGCACAGAACGTTTGATGTGATCTATAATATATCGTTAGTTTTTCTTTCCTTTTTTTTCTGAGAAGAAAATCTTCTAAGATGGTTCTGATAAATCGACAAAGGTTCTTTTTTTTTGAGAAAAAGGGACCACTAACCTAATGCGCCTTTTAACGTCTGAGATAATCTTTTGACTACTTTGATACTTTTAGCAAGTTTTATTTTATTTTTGGTTTTGAAGTGAGGATTAACTAAACAGCCTTAAAGATAACTCACCAATGGCTTATCAATTTTCACAAAAGAAATTAGATCTTCCGCTTATTCTTAGAATCATCCGATCAAACCGCTTGATAGTCTAGGGCAATTTTCATCGTCACTCCGCTGGAAATCATGGCGTCCACTGAACATCGCGCTTTCCGAAAACGCGGAGCGGAATTCATTGGCTTAGGAGATGCCCATCAGTGAAGCGTTTTCTCAGTTTGTACTTCCACTTAGGGCACCGTCGTTTTTTTTCTTTTGCTTTTTTTCCGCTTCAGCAGAAGGCGAGGAAGCCCGAATCTTTTGCCACCCTTAAAGCGCCCACCAACAAGCAAATTGATCAAGTGGCTTGATAGTGTAAAACATTGATTTTTATGAGGAGAAAAATATTCTAAAAACGCATTTTGATTGAAGGTGAGGATTTTTTGTGTGCCGAATTTGAGAATAATCGAAAGGCGGAAGTTGTTGAAATGAAGACAGTAAGTTAAGCCACCCCTTTGCCACATCGTGCACTATAATCCCATCTCTCACTCACCCCCCTTTCGCAATTACCAGTTAATTCCTCCCTCATCACTACTCGAACCATGATCAATGATTCCGACTCCTGTTTGCCGTTAAATTACCCACATATTAGCTTAATAGACTAATTTATTTGTGTAAAGAAAATTTTCAAAAGATCCTTTCTTTGGAGACACGGATATATCTCGTCACCTCGGTTTCAACAAGGGAAAAAATATAACAAACGGCTTATCCTTGGAATAAGACGTGTGCAAAGATGCCGACAAGTTGATCCTTCTTGTTAGACGAGAAAGAAAAAAAAGAGGGAAAGAAAAAGTCCACTTATCTTTTTTTTTGAAAATAAGCCTTTGAAAATTGCTAAGGCAGGTAATATTTTAATCTGTGCATTCATCCATTTTTCTGGAAAGATGGTGTGTGAAGGGAAAAATCTTGTTATGACTTACTAGTACGCATTTCCATCAATACTACTGCAAAAATTCAAAATCATTTTTAGCTCTTCGAATATTGGCGTACTAGATTTTGCGGGATTTTCAGTTCAGGACGTAAAGTACCAAAACCAGTCGTCTGATTAAGCCGCTTTTACAACTCATCTTAGTTATTCAGATAAAAAAACATTAATTTTTTAGATTATTAACAATTTGATGCTAATTTTAATCTGAATTGCTTCAATTAAAACATTTTTGTTTTAATTGGACTCATGTCAGGGGGCAAGAAAAAAGAAGTAAGAACCCCCTCCGTTTTCCTCCGGTATCTATTTCTGCCCCGGGCAGGGCGATAATCATTTCCCGTGATGGGCTTCAAAGCAACATATCAAGGATAAAAAGCGGCGGTGGTTTCGAGAGGGTGTATTGTTAAAAAAAAAATAAAAACACATGAAGCTATAGAAACATTAAAAGGGGGTGAAGATGGGGAAACAATGGATTTTCTCCTCTTCCAACTTTTACGAGGTTAAAAAAAATGTTCAAACATTATTTTCAATTCCTACAATTAATGGTCGATTATACTTAAAAAGTATGTATAATGCTATTTTAATTTTTTTTTGTTTTTAAATTTTTTAAGTTTTAAATTTGTTTTTTATGTTTTGTGAATTATTTCAATAAGCCATAAAACTGTCTTAGACAAAATTAACTAAAAGAAGAAATGTTTCAATGAAAAGAAAATTATCTTTATTAACTTCCTTATTTTTATTTGCAACTGCTGAAGATGAACGGGGTACTGTTCGAAACATTAATAAAATACTGATTGAAGAGCTTCCAACGAAAACTTCCTAAGAGAAGTAACAATATAGGAGGGGGGGAAGTATAACGAGGGGGAAGTTTAACGGAGGGGAAGTATAGAGGGGATATATAGGAGGGAAAGTATAACGGAGGGAATATAAGGGAGGGAAGTATAAAGGAGGGAAGTATAAGGGAGGGAAGTATAATAATATAAAGGGGAAGTTTTTTTCCCAAAATTTTCCAAGTTTTCTTTTTTTTCCAAAAATTTCCGAGTTTTTTTTTTTCGAAAATTTTTTTTTTTTTTTCTTTTTTTTTTCTTCGAACATTGTTTTAAGTGTCAAGGTAGAAATAATGGGCTCTTTGGCCTAGGGATGTGCCTCTCGTAATGGTAGAAGTACCAAATGTCTCCCTACTAAAAAAAAAATAATAATAAAAAGTGGCAATTTTTTTACACCAAAAATTCTTAAAAATATAAGGAGTAATTGGTGAAAATTGGTCAAAATCGGATTAACGGTTCGGCCGCAGCGAATTTTTAAAATTTCAAACAGACATATCTCCGCCATTTTTTCGAAATTCAAAAATCGCCCTCGTCACATTCTTGTTCACCGGCTAAAGAAATTTGTGTGAAAATTTGGTGAAAATCGGATGAAAATTGTGGCAGTAAAGTGTTCGGGAAAAAAATGCTACGGCCGGACGCCGGAACCACAGACAAAGTAGAGATCGGTGTAGATCCATATTCGAATTTATCCTACGGGGTCTGGAAGACCCCTCCATAAAACCCGAGGTACGTAACTTCTTTAAGGAAGTTAAAAATTTACGAGTATAGCAAGATTTCCTCTTTTTTCGTTTAGAATGAGCCTAGTACGGACTCGGTCAGATAATTAGTCCGCACCCAAAGCCGCTTTTAGCCTAATCTTTAAGTCGATTTAAAAATAGGGCGTTAGAGCGATTAGGTAGCGAAGGCTCATTTTAAAGATTAAAAACTCTTAATTTTTTGTGCTTTGTGGAGAACTGGACTGAAAATTTGATGATTTAAGCGTCCCTTAAACTCCTCGTTACGAAACTTATGAAACCCGACCAGTTTCCCTTTGTTGTACTCCCCTCTTTTCTAAGGTTTAAATTACTACATATTAACCGATACGTATACAATTATCTTATTTAAAGTATACAATAATGAAAAGAGTGTGAACTTAAAAAGTAGCAATTGAATTAGTTTTTTTAATACGAAACAGGAAGTCGAGCATTCACCAATCCGAGTGCTTTTGACGAAAGGGGAGAGTCGCCTTGTAGATCAATGGCTGATCCGCATATGTGCTCAATGTGTTTCCATTGTCATTTTCAACAACTAGTACTTTAGGGGCCTTTTCAAACTTTCATTCTTCCTCTTTAAATTAAATTAAACCTTTCATTCATAATTACTTTGTGTAAAAAAATTTTTTTGTTTTATTTGAAACAAATTAAGATGACAACGGTAGCCGATATCATCCACCTGCCGATAATTGGCTAAATCTTTTTTGTGGCCTTAATTGGACGGAGGCCACCTGTGAGCCAATATGAGCACGCGATCAAGTCGCATCTTCATCCGAAAAAAAACTTGACATCTGAAATTGAGCCGTTTTAATTTAGAGAAAAAAAATTAATGACTTAATCCGTAGGATTTCCTGAACGTTGCGTGTCTCGATTATTCCCTTTTCTTTTTCGACTACCTGACTACGTTTAGGCCGAAAAGCATCGCGTGGAAACCATTATTTACATTTCTCACGACAAATTAATAGTTTCACACCGGATATTATAATAAATGCCTTTCAACACAATTTTTTTGTTGTTTAGAAGGAAAAAAATGAGTAGCCGTAAACGTCACTACTACTACTAGCGTGCATAAATTTGGCCTCCTACACATATTTCAAACTGTGAAAAAAAACCGTTGAAAATTAAAGTACTGGTTTGAAGAGCTTCAACGAAAACTTCCTTAAATAAGTAACAATATAGGAGGGAAAGTATATGGAAGGGGAGTATATAGGGGGGGAAGTATATGGGGACGTAAACGGAGGGGGAAGTATATGGGAACGAAACGGAGGGGGAAATATAAGGGGGGGGAAGTATAAGGGAACGAAGGGAGGGAAAAGTAAAGGAAGGGGTAGTGTAAAGTAGGGGAAGTATAAGGAAGGGGAAAGTTTCTATTTTTTTTTGAAAAATTTTCCTTTTTTTTTTGTGAATTTTTTTTCAGTTTTTGTTTTTTTTTTGAAAATTTTCGGTTTTTTTGTTTTTTCTTTTTTTTTTTTTTTTTGCAAATTTTCCGAGTTTTTAATTTTTTTTTTTTTCGAAAAATTTTCTAAGTTTTTTTTGTCACAAAAATTCTAAGTTTTTTTTTTTTTTTTCCAAGTTTTTTTGTTCCAAAAGTACATTTTCTTCACCGGCTAAAGAAATTTGTGTGAAATTTGGTGAAATCGGATGAAAAACTGTGCCGTAAGTGTTCCGGAAAAAAATGCTACGGCCGGCCGGCCGGAACCACAGACAAAGTTGAGATCGGTGTAGATCCATATTCGAATTTACCCTACGGGTCTGGAAGTCCCCTCCCCAAAAACCCGACGTGGAGGGTATCACAATAACTTCTTTAAGGAAGTTTAAAAAAAAAAGAAGAAGATTCTTGCATAAAACTTGGACCGTGGAACCCCAAAAGAAAAATGAAAGAAAGAAAGAAAATGTTTTTTTTTGCACGTAATAGCACAGAACAGCCTAAAAAGGATGTAAGGACGAAACCTAAATCTTAGCTCATTCGAAATCGAAAATGCAAAGTTATGATTAGTAATTTGGTCTCTCATTTCAGATGGAGTAAAATGTTTGAAGTAAGTTTTCTTTGGGAAATATTAGTGTCGTTTCGAGATTATCCGAGTAGAAACGGGAGAGTTTAGAAGTAAAAGAGAAAAGGGAGAAGTGAAAGCGGACGTCGGATCCTGAATGGCCCAATAAGAGGAAAGTCTTTCAATAAATGACTCAGCTCTTAAACTCAAAGACTTTAGGTGAAGGACGATATCAGGGTCTGAGATAGCCATTCATCCATTTTCCTGGTTCCTTTCATTAGGGGACAGTTTACCATTCCTCCTCCCCGCCCACCCGGAGTTCCCTATGCCTCCTTTAATCTTCTCGCTCGTCTTTTCATAAATTAACCCTCTTTTATGACTTTACTTCAAACGAGGGGCCCATGGAGATCCTAATTCGATTAGGGTAGCGCGTTTTGTTTTTTTCAAAGGACAGCCTATATCCAAAATGCTAATCAAGTTTAGAAGCAAAAAATGTTTCATTCCACAATGACAAAACTCTCCGAAAAAGAACATCTGAATTTATTTAAAGTAATCGAACCAAGTGAAAGATTCAAAATAAAGGAGAATGAAGTCGATCCGTCGCAGAGGATAAAGTTTCGGCGTAGAAAATAATCGGTGACCCCAAGGATCATTTGCGAGGCAATCGAGATTGGGAGGGAAACCAATAAGAAGGAATGGAGAGGAAAGGGCCGGAGGGATGGAGCCCATTGTGCTTCTCCATTGTGGGAAATTGAAGCGAAAAGTCGATAGATTGCACTCAGAGGGGAAAAGATGGAAGTCATAAATGACTGATTACCATGAATTTTCCTCTTCCAATAATATTCCCTAATAACGTAATCTATTCGGTCCCGTTTTTTTATTATTTCTTTTTTCTCCCTTTTTATATATCACAATGGGGAAATATGTAAGTATAGGCTGGGCGGTTTCACACGTTATGAACGTAGGGAGGGTCTCTTTTGTCAAGAGGGTGTTAATTCGAGAAGTACGATTGTTGAGAAGCAGATGTTGCTCTCGGTTTTTTTGTATTCTGTGTTTGTGGGCGTGAGTTTCCTCGTATGAAAAACGGCGACGTCCACCCTAAACGCTGTTCAGATCGTTAAAACTTGGTTTCTATAAAGAGATCTAATTCTCTGAAAAAGGTGCCTTTTTATTTTTCGCTTCCGGACCATAAAATCAAAAAACTCGCCACTTAGTCTCATTTTTTCAAGCAAAATAATGAGACAAGGGGTTCTGGTACTTCACTTAGAGCCAAAACTGAAAAATCCACTATGAATAGTCCACCAATTTTTCAATCAGAAATTGATGTTGCACAGCGATAAAAAGATTGATATTTAGATCAGCTGGATGCACTAGTTATGATTTGATCAATGACACCTGCTGCCGAAGGTTCATTATACTTTTGCATGTAAAAAAGTTTTC